>MCJB01031539.1:19603-86212 GCA_002018475.1 Nicotiana obtusifolia
AGGGGGTGGGGAGAGGACAAAGGGCCTTGAAAGGAACTTGTGGTAAACAGATAAATGTTTTCTGAATGGATAGTGAACTCCATTGGAACAGGAAATTCTTTACCAACAGAAAGCATGGAAACAGACAAGTTTGTTCTCTTGCTTACTAAAGCTAATATAGAAGCATGTATTTGCGGATACTTTTATATAATATGGTGAATCGAAATGTAACATGCAAGACTGCAGAAAAAGCCAATTAATGTGTTGCTCAGTTACCTGTGCACATAATTGTGCTGATGAATAGAATGAATTGCTAAAATACTTTCTGCCATATAGAACCGTGCGACATCTTCAGAAAGAATATCTTCTCTCATCAGTAAGGTCATAATGTCACCACCAGGTAAATATTCCATGATAAGGTACAAGAAATCTGAGTCTTGAAAAGAATAGAAGAGTTTCACTATGCACCGACTATCAACCTCTACTAGCAAATTCCTCTCAGATCTGACATGCTCAACCTAAAATAACCACATTAAGTTTATTTATATCAGCGTACTTGAATATTAAAATTGTAGACATGGAATTTACCATAGAATTTGTAAACAGTTTAGTGTAGAATGTCGGTAATTGCAATTGTACACACAATATTCATAAACCTAAATCTGTAGCTAGTCTTTAGTTCACTTACACTAAAATGGTATAAGAAGGAGAAGACTTATGCCAATTTGGGCACCTGACTCTCTATGTTCCTAAATCTGTGGTCAACCATTGTTAATTTAATTTCATTTTTGCTACTGATTAGTCCAGTCTTAAAAATTCTTTTGCAATAAGTTAGGAAGCCTACTCCATACGAGCAATTTATAATGACAGCTTCTACACTATGATATTTAGTGATGCTTTCAAAAGGATCTATTAGAAGAATATATCCTTAAGTACCCTAACTATGCTCCTCTAACTAACTAATATGTGCGATAATGCCAACAAACATGCTGATCAGAAAATTCTTCAACCGGATTCTGCAAATAGTCTTTTATAAATTTTCCGTAAAAAACAGCATTTCTTTATATCATCAATGTCTTACCTGCCCACGGCTAAGCATCTCTGATTTCTTCAATTTCTTCATGGCAAATACTTCACCAGTACTTTTGGATCGACATAGTCTAACCTGCATTAAGTAATCAGATCATGTAAGAAAATCATTTCATGTGAAATCTGTTTTATTTGTCATTATGTAATTTTTTGTCTTAATATGCTAAGGCAATAGAGCTCTAACTGAAAGTAGAGTTTGAAGACGTTTAAGTTCACATTCAGGATAAGCACCAATCTCTTATGTCTGGCATATAGCTTATGCTAAAATGAGTTCCTGCTCCTTGACAAACTTCACAAGGGAAAAGAAACATAAAGCTTTAGGACAAATGAGAACACAAAAGAAACTCTTGTGCACGCACTATTCATGTGGGAAGGAAAAAAGGGGTTGATACAGTTTTAAAGATCAGATAGAAAAACTATCAGGTATCAAAGCATATATCTCCCATTTGATATCATCAGAAAGCCTTGCAGAAACAGAGATTACAAGCAGGGAATGCATGTGTGCTTCTCCACTACAATGTCAGAGTGAAAGTCCAAAATAGCAAAACAAGAAATGTGATGTGCAGATATTTCAGACTCAAACTACACTGATGCTCATTTTACCGGCAAGCTGATCTCTCCTATTGATTTATCTTTTTGTTTTATCAATTAAAAAGAGATGAAGCATGGGATGATATGCAAATTAAGATCTTCTATATCTGTCTATATAACTAATTTATGCACCTCTTTGCTCGTGGCTAGTGCAAAGTAACAAGTTTGGCTATCATAAGTTGCTCAGCCTAGATGATCTTTATTTCTGATGTTTAATAACTTGCAATGGCACAAACTTTAGCCTTAATAATCACTTAATAGGAAAAAATAAGACATACTTTAAGTCACTCCGATCGAACAGGGTCATCTGATTTGTTGATCCACGCATCTAATCAGCAATAAATTACTAAATCAATCAACCAATGAGCTATGCCCCATTTCCTAATTTATTAAGATTGGCTGTATGAATCCTCTATATCTATTCTGTTCTATTATGCATCTAATACAATTCCCATCCGGCCATCTTTTTAAGTAAATTTATATCATAAAAACATGAATTATAAGAAAATAACTTTGTGAAATAGAGTTGTGAAAAAGACAATGTACCTCACCAAATGCGCCTTTACCAATGACAGTCAACAATTCAAAGTCATCAATGCCAACTTTATGCCTCTGCAATCTCATGTACTCAGTCTCCCTCCTTTCCAAATTCCTCAGCATCTTCTCTTGTTCATCATCCGGTATCTGTGCTTCTTGCGCTTTCCTCTGCAACGCTCTTCGCCTGAAAAAACAAAACAAACCATAACAAGAAACAATATAAATTCAAACCCCATGTCAACACAAATAAACTACATCACAATATTGTGTAAATGCAGGCAAGTAAAGAAAAAAAAAGAACCTTTCCAAGCGATCTTGCAAGCCTTGAAGATAGTTCTTGTAATGATTCTCAATGATCTGCTTAGCAGCAGCTGATTTTTGACGAGTCACTGGTGATGAAACAGAGAATTCTGGCTCCAAAGAATTGAACACCTGCTCAGGGTTATTCATGTCAGCACCCTCCATTGAACCAAACTAAAGATCCCAGATCTCAAATTGAAAGAAAATATTAGAAAGAAAGCAAAAAAATGTGAAGGGTGTGTTTTGTATCAATTCTTGGAGGCTCTGCAACAACAAAAAGAAGGATTCAAGATATAGAGTAGGTGGTTTATAGTGACAGTAAATTCAAGTTAAGAAAAGACTAAATTTGTCTCTTTCTGTAACATTGTTATAAGTGGTAGATAAGTAAAAGGAAAGAAGAAAAGAGAATCTTGAGAGTGAGTGAAGGGGGAAGTACGAGGCAAATTGAAGAGATAAAGAAGTGGGTCTTTGTTGTCAGTGTCAGCACTCAGCTGCAGGGTCTGCTGCATAAGAGTTAGGACATTGTCGGGAGAAGTAGAAAGAGAGAGATGAGATGGAAATTTTGACAGTATTTGGTGGGCTGTCAACTGACAATGTGCATATGAATTAGCTGTAAGCTGTGTGTGATGGGAATTTGCTGGGAATGGAGTGATAGTGACGGCAATAATATCAACTTGTACTTAATAAGTGAAAAGAATGTGAGAAGGAAGAACAAACCTCGGAAGTATTTTGAGGACCTCTTTCACCTATCACAATATCATTTGTTTTTCCTTTTTCTTTTTTTTTTTTATCCATGGGTGATCTAATAATGGGTTCATCAACAAGAGTTTTTGGCTAAAAACATCCCTCAATTATGGCTCAAACCTAAGGTACATCCTTATGTTACTAGATTGAACAAAAAACATCCCTCAACTATTCCGGAAATTGCAACAACCATCCTTCCATTTAGTTTCCGTCAAGAAACTAACAGCATAAACCAACACACGTGACTTCAACCCTCAATCTCCCAAATGTGAACCTCAGCCCGATCATCTTCCAGCTTCATGAAACTAAGACATCAAAACTAAACTTTCCTTCATTTTGAACTTCATAAAAAATACTCCGTCCCTTTCAGTTTAAGTGAACCTATTTTTTTGTCCCTTCCAAAAAGGACGACTCCTTTCTAAATTTAGAAAAGAATTTTAGTTTAAACTTCCAATTCTATCCTTAATAAGAAGCTTTTATAACCACACAAATACTCTGGACTCATTTTTGACTTGTTTAGGACCGTAAATTCCAAAAGTTTTATTTTTTTTTAAACTCCGTGCCCAAATCAAACAGGTTCACATAAATTGAAACGGAGGGAGTAATATAGAGCAAAGTAAGACGAAGAAGAGATTAAAGCAGGTGACTTCCCCTAAACCAAATTAAAACACGTGACTTCCCCCTCAATCTCCTGGTAAAAAGTAATGCCCAGAGCTTTTAATCACCACAGGTTGGTGATGATTTATCATGGAAACAACTCAGTGAATTTTATATTACTTTCTGCAGTACTTCAACTTTACGGGTATGTTTACAATTCAGAGATTATGATAAGATGAAGGTTCTTTTGAGTCAAATCATACAACCAGAAGTCTACTACATAAACGAACTAAAATATGCTAAATTTAGTTCACTGAATAATGTGATTTGAAATTCACACAGAACATGCATAAAGCGTTTTACCAAAACAGGTAAGTGGCATCCCTGGCTTAGCAGATACTAATGATTGTATTGTTATTTTCTAGATTTCCTTAGCAAAGACAATAATCTCTTTCAAGATGAAGAAGATGTAGAGAACAAAAACTAAACTAATCCCACTCGTCAACTACATTAACCAATTAAAACACTGCTGGAACAAGAAAGAAGAGAAAGATTATGGATTTGACTTCAATTTTACTTTTTTTCATGAAGCGTAACTACAGCTTAGGAAAGTGTCAAAACAACAGCTCTTTCAGTTTTAATGACGTAAAACTGTGAAAGAGTTGGAGTTTAGAATGTATTAAATACTTCATTTTTCAAAGCCTTGCTTCGTTGAAGGTTGAATATAAAGGGAGGGATAGAACAGGGAAATTTTGGGGAAGAATCACGTGCTTGACATGTGTTTTGGTTGATATCGTTAGTTCTCGACAAAAACTAAACGGAAGAATGGTTGTTGCAACTTCTAGATTAGTTAAGGGATGTTTTTTGTTTACTTTAGTAACACAAGGATGTATCTTAGATTTGAGCCATAGTTCAAGGATGTTTTTAGCCAAAAACGCTCATCAACAACAAAGACAAACTCAGGTCTGGGAAGGTAGTATATATTCAGACTGTACCCCTTACATTGTAAATATAGAGAAAGTTATTTTCGACAGGCACTCGGCTCAGAAAGAAATACGATTGTGTAGAAGCCAAGAAAAAAGAAGCAAGAATAACAACAAAATAATAAAATAACCGGAAAAAAAAAAAGTAATAATAAAAATTAAAGAGGAAATATGAGAAAAGTACTAAACCTGTTGATATGGAATATATAGATAGAATTAGATATGCAACTTAGAATTTACAACTTCTAAATTATAAATTCACCACTTATGTTTTACATAATATTCTTCTAGGTGGAATAAGATTTTGTGGATTTCAAGTTACTATAAGTGTAGAGTATCACTGCACAATTACAGTGTAAATGACTTAACATAAATTTATAATTAAAATAATTTAACTAAATATATAATTTCGAGTCTGAAAATAATAGTTGAATTATACCTACCGTCAAAAAGCTACATCAATTGTGAATGTGTTTCTTTTCATTAGCAAAAATGGAGCACTGTAACGTATTAGTGAGCGAAGGTGATGGATATAATTTTCATAGCGACTCTGATTTCCACATTTATTTTATTTACATTTTAGGTGTCAATCATTTTATTAGAAACACCAATTTAATTTAAATGGTTCGAATTGTTCAGAAAAACTATAAGTACATTTTATAGGAGTATATGTATGAATTGAAGAAGAAAGTTAAATGAAAATTTTCTCTGTGTTTTATTCGCTGTTTGTACATGTATATATAATATATATACACACTAACATATGAATAAAGAATAAAAATGAAATAGACTATGCACAGCTGCCCTACTCTAATTAGCCTACTAATCAGAAATATTCCTTCTATATAACTGCCTATATTCCCTCACATGCTAGTCACGTGAGGGAAAGAGAGTTCTAGTAATAAAACATCTGATGGTGTATAATTAATCCATCACAAATTAATCCAAGAGATGTGACTCTTCCACGTGTCCCAAACATTCAGATGGATATAACTTGGTTTATATCAAACACCTAAAATGGTCGCGACAGATCAGTCATACGGGTCGTCTTCTTCTTCATCCCTCTTCTCCATCACTAACCAAAACTCCATGAAATCTAGAACTAGAATGGGGTTTTTTCTTCCCAACACCCCCCCTCAAGTTGGAGGGAAACGTTGTGACCCCGAACTTGCTCAAAATTTCTTTGAGAGAAATCCCAGAAAAAAGCTTTGTGAAGAGATCCTCTAGTTGATCTTTGGAAGGAACAAAAGAGAGAGTGATTAACCCGGAAAGAAATTGTTGACGCGTAAAATGACAGTCAAGTTCGACATATTTTGTGTTCATGAAAAATAGAGTTACGGGCGATGTGGATGGTTGCCTTACTGTCAGTGTGAAGAGGGATTGGAAGAGTGACAGGTGCAGAGAGATCTTCAATAACTCGTACCAACCATGTGAGTTATGCAGTCACGCGTCTCATAGATCGGTATTTTGCTTCTGCAGAAGATAAAAAAATTGACACTCGTTCTTTGATTTTCAAGAAATGGGAGCTCCTCCCAGTGTTTCAAAGAACCCATTGATGGACTCCTAGAATCCTTGCAAGAAGCTCGATCAGCGTCGCAAAATGCAAGCAAAGAGAAAGAGGGATCCACTGAGTGAAGGATTCCTTGTCCCGGATCAGAGCTCAAGTATATGAGCACTCGTAGGGCAGCAGAAAAAGGAGACAAGCAGTGCTTCTTTTTGTAGTGACTGTGAGTGAGGACTGCAAAAGAAAGGTCTGGTGGAGTTTTGGTTAAATAATTCAGTTTGCCAATCAAATGTCGAAACACTGTGGGGTTTCTCAAGGGTTGTCCAGAATCAGCCTGAAGATTGGAGGAAGGATCCAAAGGGGAGCTGGCTCGAGACAAATGAGAGACATCAAACTCCAGCAACATGTTCAAGGTAAATTTCCTTTGACTTACAATAAATCCAATATTTTCTCGCAAAATTTCCATTCCAAGAAAATAACGTATATCTCCCAGATTTTTGACTTTAACTCGGTGTTTAGAAAATCTTTGATATGCTGAATTTCTTCTAAACCAACCACAGTTAGTAAGATATCGTCACTCAACATAGATGTGTAGCAGTTAGAATAGATTCACCCCAATATGATATAGGTAGCTTGGATTGGAACATCAATCCTCTTCTAATCTCTAAAAGGTGTCTATGCTTCCTCTCAACAATCCCATTATGTTGAGGGGTGGCTACACAAGACAACTGGTGCAGAATTCCCTCTGAAGCAAGAAAAACTGCCTCTTGTGATCCCTTTCCCAACTCTAATACATTGTCAGACCTTATCATTCTGACTTTCACATTGAATTACCTTTCAACCGTAGATAAAAAAGTTTTCAGCATAGAAAATGCATTGCTCTTAGCACTAACAAAAATGTCCAGGTTCCTCTACTATAGTCATCTACTATAGTAAGAAAAAACCTGAATCAATTATAAGTGTTAGACTTATAGGGTACCCATGTGTCAACATGTATAAGATCAATAATATGCTTAGATTTTATACTACTAACGTGGAAACGCTTACTGGTTTGTTTAGCCTTTCGACAAACATCACAAATAAATTCAAAATTTGACTCACAATGAAGGAAATCTAAATGTCTCATTAATGAAAATGGGATATGTCCCAACCTTACATGCCAAAGCTTAACATCAGGAATAACATTAACATGAACTGGATTCAAAAATGAAACAGACTCTAAAATGAAATTTCTTCCTTTTGGAATTGAAAGTACATTACTACCGAACAGACCCTTAGACTTAAGACTACTTGGTTCCAATATGTAGAGTCCCTCTCAATCTTCACCAAAAGCTTGTGGACTCTTCATTGAAAGGCCCTGCAACACACATCCTCTAGATGTGAATAGAACATCATATTTGAACTGAACATAGAACCCATGCACTGATAATAAATTATGTATGAAATCTGGAACATGTAGTACATTGTTCAATATATGACCTGGCAGAATAGAAACACTTACTATATGAGTAACAATCACTTTGAAAGAGTGAGGTAAGCTGATGTTTAAAGGTACAGGAAGTGAAGTTAGAAACAGGAAAGAATTAGGAACAAAACACATGTGCTCTGAAGCACCTGATTCAATGATCCAGGTGTCTGATTTTAGACTAGTAAACATTGAACCTGAGTATTTTAGAATAGTACCAGCAACTGCATTAGCATTGATTCCTGAATTTCCTGCCTGTGCTAACTTAGTCGCTTATACATGTGCATCATTTCTGCAATTTGCTCCTTGTTGAGTTGCTGTCCAAAATTAGTGTTGTTGTGTTCAGTATTTTGTCCACCTGGATTCTCATGCTCCTCATGTGTTAGGACGGCATTTCCCTTTATTTGATTCTGATTACTTTTGCGATTGGTGAACTCAAAGTCAGCTGGAAATCCAACGTTTCTGTTGCAGTCCTCTTGTATATGTCATGTCTTCCCACAGTAAGTACAAGACATTTGAATTATACTCCTTCTTCCCCTTGAACTTTTATTGATGTCTGACAAACTTTTGACATGAATTGTTGTACTTAGGTGCTGTGATTGTTGATACCCATTTTGCCCTCATAATTTTCAAATAGTATATATACTTTCAAAATATCATTTTTACATTATTACTTAATCTACAAGAGTTATACAAGTATTTTTATAATTCTTTTAGGCTTTAAAATTGATTTTCTTACATTTAAATTACTTGCATATGCATTAATTACCCCTTAAATTATTTTGTGATGACTTAATCACCCAAAGTTTTTATTTGCATCCACAAATATATCTCATAATATTTTACTTTGTTTTTTTATAATTATAGTTGTATTTTAAAGCTATTTTATACAATTTTGCAATAATATCCTATACTTTACAGTTAATTGCATTTATCATTTTGTTCAGGGTCAAAAAAATAATTTTTATATTTTTGTAATCTTCAAATATTATTTTAAAATATTAAGTCTCACAAATAGTACTTTTTATATTTTTTTAGTTATTTTATTAAATTGTTTTTCCCTAATTTCTCTTATTTAAAATCTGGCCCAAAACTAGGCCAATTTTCGAACCAAAAGCTGGCCCAATACTCCCACAACCCAAACCAAGCGTCCTTTAAGCTAACCCGGTTAGACCCCTTCAAATAACCCGCCCTGATTCCCCTTTAATCCCATTTTCCCCTCAGCAGGCGCCTCTATAACTCTCTCAAACCCTCCCCTCACTTCATAAACCCTAGCCACCTCACTCAAATCACAACCCCAATCCGATATCACATGTAAATCTTCCATGTTTCCTTTCCTTTCTTGCATACACGAAGATTCTTACCATTTCTTAAGCATTACAATGTGTTTGGTACTAATTTATTTATGGAAGTTCATCAACATGCATTCATTCGACTCTGATTCTGTATTATCACCATGTTCTTGACTTGATACATTCACTACCAAGTTATATGGGTCTAATCCAGTGAGATTTTTTAACTATTTGGTTCTCCATCTTGAACTAGGATTTACCTAATTTTTCAACTAATCCGATTTATTTTGCATGCTATTATTTCTTTTATTATGTTTGATCGACCATGTTTCTTTATTTGTTCGTTCAGTTTTACTACTATATAAACCCTTCCCTTAATCCCCTTTAACATACTTTAATCACCGTTGTTCCGTCTTACTCTCACTCACTCGATACTATTCTGAATCTACTGCTCTTGGCCGGCTGAAAGCCAAGGCCATCAGAACCCTCTCTAACGACCTCCCTAGTGTGAGCACTGCTCAGAGCTCATTTGAGGCTCCTTTGAACTCTAACACACTAGGATTTGGGTTTTCTGGCTGTTCTCTTTGCTGGTGATATTCGAGTTGTTTCTGAAACTTAGCCTTCTCTTCTATTTGTTTGTTGAATTTGCAAACTGGTGAGTGTCTTGACTTTTGCAATTCTATCCTCTTTTGCTTGTTTCCAGTGCTTCGCATATCCATGTTGTTCGAACCAATCTGACTCTAATATTGTGTTGTAATCATTGGCAGTTTTACCTACATTATAGCTATTCTGTAGTTCTGAATCTCCTAGTGTCACAACCTGCCTAATTCTTTAAACTCATATATGTTCAGCTTGAATGACTTTGCATCTCTAAGTTTGCTTTGTTGTTCTGCTGTTTATTATGAGTTTTTCTCACGCCTTGTTTTGGATTCTCGCATTGAGATTCCTAGGGAATCATCTCTTACCCAAAATTTGCCTTAATGAACTTCTCTTGATAACTCCTTTATGTGAACTCTGTTTTTATATCTGCTTACATGAACCATAATTGTTGTCGCAAGGTTTAACCAAACATGTGGCTTTAAGAATTGTAATGTGGTGTTTAGAAAATTCTGTGCTCTGTAGTATTGCTTAGGTTCCCAGTGGAATCCTAATACACATGTTCTTCTGTATTGTGCCTGGTTGACTGGTTCAAGTTCTGAAATCTGTCTGCTCTGCTTGACCTTAAGTTGGCAATACCTTCTCCCATGATATTTTTTGAACTTGGGAACCTCTGTGTTACATTCAGCACAATTAAGATTCTTATTAGCTGCTACAGACCATGCCTACTTGCTTGTTTACTTGCCATTCTGTGACTATGATTGTGTTAGACCTTCATCCTTTAAATTCCTAGTTTTGAGTCTCTTTTAGGCTAATTCATGCTTTACTATAATGTTGTTAATCTGAAAACTAAGCATGTACACTAACTATGTTGACCTAAGTGATATGCCTCCTCAACTATGCTAATGTTGCACATGCTATACCCTTTCACTTGTTATGAACCTATATTGTTAGTCTTATGCTAAAACAACTCTATTAAGGTTGTTCTCAGTTGATCCTTCAACTTTCATAATTAGATCCCTGCTTGAAATTGCCTTGAGCTGTTTTTGACCATATTAATGTTTGAAACTTCTTTAGAAGTAGTCTGTTATCTTGTGATAATCAATCATGTCTCCTAAACTTGAAAAATGCAAGCATGAACTCGTCTTGTGTGTGTCCTGCCAACATGTCACATGAATTTGTCTATACGTCGTGGTGATAATTAGCTTTACAGACCGAAGAAATGGGTGTGCGGACTTCCTTCCTTGTTTAGTTAGTTCAACATATAGTTTGTTGCTTGTAGTCATGTGTGAATCATTCATTTAGGCTTTGTGTCTGTTCTATGTGATATTGGGCTTGGCTGTTGGATTCAGACTTACTGCTAGTCTTATGAGCTGGGTTTTGAGTCTACTGGAGCTGTCGAAGGCCTAGGAAAAGCACTAGGTTATCTGTACTGGGCATATCATTGAGCCTATAGTTGTCTTCTTCTGCAGCTATTCATATTTAATTTGTATTATTTCATTCGGGCTGTAATAACTTGTAATAAGGAATGATGGGGAAGTTAATGAAAGGGGCTGAGGTATTCTAATGCTTGCATAAAAGGGTAGAAAACATGCCTATAGGATCTATGTGTTCTATTTGCTATTTCGTTCAGCATGCCTTATATGTTATTTAGTTTATTGTGTTGTACACTAATAGAAAGCATGCCTATAGGAAATCACACACTTCACTAACTTGTCTAATACTTGTACACCACTCAAAGCATGTTAGTTTAAGCATTTGTTCTTTATGTCTAGAGGTTAACTTGAGCCTTTAATTGTACTTATATGTTGTCCTACATATTGTTTTGAATGTGCGTTACTTTTATCATTTTGAGCATCCTAAGTGAAGTCTAGAACCACCCAAATATAGGTCCAAAGCCTCCTGGACCATAAGTATGGGACGGGTAGTGCACGCATAGGGTACGACCTAGAATTAAATTAGAGCGCCTTTACGTAAACAACTTTAACATAGTAATCGGGTAGTAGGAGATGATAGTATGTACCCGCTGAATAATATGAGCAACCCCTACCTCAAAGGAGTTGCGAAGTATTATTTTTGTTGCACGGTATGATCCTTTAGGCTAAAAAACTAGGAACCCCCCCCCCCCCTCCTTCTTTATGTATTTGTTATTTACACGTAGTCATTTAACACAGATTAATGTAGTTGTATCTTTGTAGTCATTAAGATTTGTGCCGATTCTCACGTGCCTTAATAAGACTCTTCTACTTCTAAATTTCCCTTTATTTATTTGATCACCTAGTCTAATTACATAATGCACATAGTTTAAAGTACCCCTTCCATTTGGCCCGTTCTCATTAAGTGGGGGACTTGACTTCATAATCTTGGAGTTTTGCTTCCGTTACCAGGTTTGCTTGACACATGTAATCCCTTCTGTGTGGCGAACGGTAACCTATCTTCAGTGTCTATGCAGGAGACCGTGGAACAGCTCTCCTGGCTCGCGTGATCAGAAATATAGTGTTTCCTATAAAGAAATTATAGTTGTACATTCCACTTGTTTTTGGCTAATAATCTGTTTACCCGTAAAACGGTACAGTTGAATTTATGCGTGGTTCATATACAAGTGAATTGATTTGATCTCAAAATGATAAATAAATTAAATAAGAATGTAAGACTTAGTGTTTAAATCGAAATGAGACAGCAGATAGCTTGGTTCCGGGAGTAGAGCTTCCAAAGGCAATGATAGCAATATTTATAAGCAAGAAAACATATTTTATTGAGCTTTTGAATAGTATAGCATAAGTTTGTCAGAAAATTCGTGCCCCTCTAATGGCTGTTGAAGTCGCTATTTATAATTGCACCTAGGGAACAAGGTCCTAGGATCAAACCCCTCTTAAATGACAATTATAGGGTCCATTGAAGAATGCATAACAGCAGGCTATGGATGCCATGTTCTCTATCACGGACTACGTATTTAATACTGCAGAATATTCTCCATTGAATGCTACCAAGTGGCAGGCATTTATTTGTCTTTATGGGCAACATTCCCTTCGGGGACAACCGAGATTGCTGCCCCCGGACTTGATTTTCACTTGCCTCGCTTTTCATCTGTCTCCGGCTCCATGTGTCTGTTTATTATGCGAGCATTTAATATGAACATATTTTATCCTATACAGATAGTCCCCCTGCTTTCCAGTGGCACATCCTTGTGTAACCGGGAAGTTGGTGAAGATACCAATATCTTTATTGACGGGACATTCTCTGACCCCCTCTAAAAAGGTTTCTAACGCTTGATTAGACGCATGTTTCTCCGCATTTAATGCCCCGAACACACGTCATCCCATGATTCGGCAATACTTTCGCCGGTTCTCGAGGTAATCACGGCCAAGATTTTAGCTGCCTATTCCCTTACTTGTACGCTTCAATATCTTTTACACTTCACAATCTTTTGAACTCTCTCAAATTTTCTTTACTCAACTCATTCTTGCTTTCAACCTCTTATGGCCTCCTCTTCTAAAAACTCTAGTTCATTAAAGAACAAGGAAAGCATTGATGATGATGCTGCTCCTACAGTGAGCACTATTTGAATGGTTGGGTCACTATTGTACCTCACAACAAGCAGGCCTAATATAGTGTTTAGTGTTGGATTATGTGCAAGATTTCAGGCAAATCCCAAGGAATCCCACTTGAAGGCTATCAAAAGGATACTAAGAAATCTCAAGGGGACCCCTGACCTCTGACTATGGTATCACAGAGGGTATAACTTTGATCTAGTCAGTTATGCCGATGCTGACTATGCAAATTTTCATGTTGACAGGAAAAGCACTTCAGGAACGGCTCATTTTCTAGGTTCTTGTCTGGTGTCTTGGGGAATCATGAAGCAAAACTCAGTGGCCTTATCTACAACTGAGGCTGAATATGTGGCAACAGCATTTTGCTGTGCTCAGTTGCTATGGATAAGACAAGAGCTAAGAGACTATGGTAAATTTGTTGATTGTGTTCCCATTTTCTGTGATAACACCAGTGCCATAAACATTGCCAAAAATCCATGTCAGCACAAGAGAACCAAGCACATTGACATTAGACATCACTTTCTCAGAGACAATGTTTGTCTTAATTAACTTTTGTAAAACTGAAGATCAAATTGCTGATATTTTTACTAAAGCTCTGAGTAGGGATCACTTTGAAAGGAATAGACTAGAACTAGGTCTAATCAACTCCACCCACTAAGTTGAATCCCAGTGATTGGCTAGAAAAGGCATAATAAGATGTAGATAATTAAGTACAATGTGTTTGATTCAACTTTGTACTTGTATTAAGCTCACACACTTGCTTGAAAATCTGGCTGATAACTGTGTTGCATGATACTAATATGAAGTGCTGAAGCTTTATTGCAGAAACAAATAAGGAGTTGCCAAGGAGTTGGTTCTTTGACTCAGGTACGTGCCATACTATCTTAAATCTTTAGGACTTTATATCCTAAAATTATTGCTATACTCAGGCTTTTAATTCCGTTGGCATCACTTCCAATCGTCTTCTAGTCAAAAGTAATAGGAACCCTAGTGCAATTAGATATCAATTACTCCTGAAATCCTAACAGTCAAAGTAACCATAATAAGAGTCTCGTTAGAATTCAAATTCGGTCACCTTCTCTCGTCAAATCAGGAGTAACGGCTTTAAGAGGTTGTTATGATCAGCTTCTCTAACCTCACTATTTCTCTCAAACCCTAAGCAAGAAGCAAAAGCAATTATCAAGAACTAATTCTCTTTCTCTTCTTCGAATCTCTCATCTGATCAGCATGTCTAAAGCCTGTCAAACATCCTTCTAAAGCTAAATCATCAACCAAGGCTGAAGCAAAACCCAAAATCTTGATGCCCAAATGGAAGAAAAATGCCAAGCCATCAAGAGACCCACAACCACACCTGTTCCTTCTCCTTCGATATCATCCACTATACCTACATCATCATCCCATGTTCCTACTGTTCATGTTGTTCCCATCATTCCCACCTCCACTGTATCCCCTCCTGTTCCTTCTCCTTCGATATCATCCACTATACCTACATCATCATTCCATGTTCCTACTGTTCATGTTGCTCCCATCATTCCCACCTCCACTGTATCCCCTCCTCCAAAAACAATTGCCCATGCACTTGAGATTCTTGCCAAAAATACCTCTAAGTCAACAAAGGTCAAAGCCACTCCAAGAAAATCTGTCAAGAAAGTGCCTGATGCTACTACACAGGGTTAGGCATACGTAAAACCCTTCTTGGGGAAGGTTACCCGCTCCGTTAGATCGGAAGCAATGATGTTCAAATCATGGCAATCACAGTTTTCTTTTACATTAGGAATCCTAGAAGGACGGATGGAAGAAGGATATACACTAATAACCCATGTGGGGTAGTTAGCACAAGGGAACTTCTCTTCGAAGTCCTTAGCGGTAGTAAGCTTTATCCGGGATCCGCATTTGTGGACCTCGAAGAGTGCCTAACACCTTCTCTTTGAGATAATTTGAGCCCTTACCCGTTCTTTGGTGACACAGACTAGTCAAATAGAGTTATTTGCAAATAGGTGCCCTAACGCACCTCAAAATTGTTAGGTGGCGGTTCTTCTCTTTCAATACCCATTTAAAAGAGTTGCCACACGTCGAAACCCGCTTTCGCGAGAATATGGGGCGAGACAGTGACTGCATCTTTTTATGATTAGTTTCTAAATTTCTGAAGGTTTCTCCCTTGTCCTATGACCATAAAAGCTGCAAAGTCAGCTAGAAGCTGAGCATTAGGCTGCCTGGCTTCTCCAGCTGCCATGAATGAAGTTGAATCAGAATCAAAATGTGCATTTGCATACACTTTTCTTTGATTTTCATCTTGTAAAAGAATTGAATATGCAACATCTATGGCAGGAAAAAGGTTCACCAGGAGGATATTTCCTTTTGCTTGTGCATAAATATCATTCAATCCAATTAGGATTTGGATCAACCTTTGATCCTCAAGGGACTTAGTTAACTTTGCCTTCCCTTCACAGACATACACACATGAACAACATATGATAACATTCAAAGCATCTAATTCATCCCACAGTCGTTTGAGCTTAGTAAAGTATCTTGCAATATCACTGTTACCCTACACTAACCCTGATAACTCCTTCTGCAGGTGATAGAGTGGGCTCCATTTGATCTTCCAAATCTCTGCTTCAGACTATCCCGTTCTTTTGCAGTTTTAGAGTATATCACACTGTCTGCAATATTCTTTGAGAGAGCATTCAGGATCCAAGAGATGACCATGTCATTCACACAGCTCCATTGTTCATGTTCTGGAGATTTCAGATCTGGGGATTGACAAGCTCCATGATGAAACCAAGTTTTTTCTTGGCTGATAGAGATAAGAGGATAGATATCCTCCATCATGGGTAGCCTCTTCCATCAAATACATTGTTGACTATAGTCATCCCAGGCGAATCAGAATTGTTGAGATGATTAGGGTGATTGACATCATAGGTATCTGGTTTTACAACATCGCTCATATCACCAGTAGATGTGATGGTTGTTTCACGCATTTTAGATTATTGGTTATGAAGATAAATCTAACGTAGATGAATTTGATGATTGAACTGTTGGATCGAAATTATTGCTCTAATACCATGTACGAATTAAAGAAGAAAGCTAAATGAAAATTTTCTGTGTTTTATTCACTGTTTGTACATGTATATATATACACTTACATCTGAATAAAGAATAAAAATGAAAAGAGACTATGCACAGTTGTCCTACTATAATTAGCCCACTAATAACAGAAATATTCCTTCTATATAACTCCACATATTCCCTCACATGCTAGTCACGTGAGGGAAAGAGAGTTTTAGTATTAAAACATATGATGCTGTAAAATTGATCCATCATAAATGAATCCAAGAGTTGTGACTCTTCCACGTGTCCCAAACATTTAGATGGATATAACATAGGTTATATCAAACACCTAAAATGGTCGGAACAGACTAGTCAAACAGGTCATCTTCTTCTTCATTCCTCTTCTCCAACTCTAGCCAAAACTCCATGAAATATAGAACTAGGATGGAGTTTCTTCTTCCCAACAGTATAACTTTAAATATTTTCAATAAAGTGAATACTACTATCTCAAAGAAACTCAACTGCACTATACGAAACTTCATTTTAAGAAATGTTATATATTGTACTTCTTTCTTTCTTTCTTTTTTTTTTTTTTTTTTTTTTTTTTTTTTTTTGCTAATTAATATGTGTACTTCAAATGGTGGAACATCTCCATCTTTGACCAATAAAGTGGAAGTTCAAATTATATTTAGATAAACGAAAGGATCACTATTAATCCCTAAATGAGATGGAGAAGAAAAGAACTTAGTAAAAAGAGTGTGATCCCTTTTGGCATTTCAATTTCTTGTGTGTCACTGTATCATTCTTTAGTAATAGATAGGGGTGTTCATAAATAATCGAAAAATCGAACCAAATCGAAAATCAAATCAAATCGATCAAAAAATTGACACTTTTTTGGTTTGGTTTGGTTTTGATTTTGAATTATAAAAACTGATCTAATTTTGTTTGGTTTTGGTTTTAATAAAAAAATAACCGAAAAAATCGAACCAAACCGACTATAGAAGTAACTATTTATAATTTATTATTACACCTATACAAGTGTATATTTTTATACAAAGTTTCTAAAAATTTATGGTAGATGTTAATCATTTGCACTTTTAGTCTAGTTTCTTTGCTATTATAAATTTATAATAATCTATTCTTTGCCTGTACATTCTAGTTTGATTGTACAAATCTTTCGCTAAGTACAAGAAACTATTCATGCTAAAAACAATCTATTTTTTAATTGAGTCCTTAAATTATTCTTTATTAGTTGATTGAATTATTATCAATATATCTTGGTAAATGATAGATTTCTCAAAGAGCAATTGATTAGATAGTTACATTGAAAATGTAGTTGTCGGATTATGTGTTTGGTAGTGTATGTCTCATATTTAGGAAAAACCAATAAATAACCGAAAATCCTACATAAACCGAATCGATAAAAAGCCCGATTTAATTGGTTTGGTTTGGTTCTAATATTTTAAAATCGATTTACTTGGTTTGATTTTTTATAAAGAAAAAATCGATCCAAATCGAACCATGATCACCCCTAGTAATAAATGATGGATAGTCATGCGAATATCCTTCGCCAAAAAATTAAAGGAGTGCATGTAGGTTAATATTATTTTCTTTTTGATATATAGTAAATTTTGAAAACCATTGACATAATTGGTAAGGGTAGTCCAACTGTCAAGGGTGTGCAAAATTAGTAAACGGGTGCAAGTTTGATTCATGTATCCTTCGTTTTATCCATTGTCTTGCATTAATTTTAAAACAAATCCGACCAAAACAAAAACGATATAAGTTTTGGTTTGACTCTTTTTTACGGTTACAGATCAATTAATAAAGTCATAAACAAAAACCCTTTGTTTATGTGCACAACAGTCATAATACGAATTATTAAAAAAAGAAATTCTACAACTCGCTCATTGCTAGGATATAGCATTAAATTGAAGACATAAAACTAATGATTTTATTTTTTGGGGGGATTATTACTTGTTCCTACGTGAACACTGAAATTATTTAACAGGAGGGAATTGGTGCTCATCTTTAATTCGATTATTATAACAAAAAATTTGGTTTGTGATATGAAGGAAAAAAGAGAAAAGAAATCCAAAAACAAGACTGTACACCAGTTTTCAGTTAACTACTATTTCATCTCTATTCCAGCTAAAGAATAATAATTTATTATTTTAAAGTTTGAATATCCTTAGTAAATTCTTGGCTACTCTAAACTAAAAGATAGCACTTATTTACTGATAGACTTCGCAAAACAGCAATTATAGGTTAAAAAGTTGGTTAATGCCCTATCATGGGATCAGACCATCTTGACTTGTAGTCTTCAGATTTATAGGAGTAAAAAAAATTGGATAACGACATAGCACCACCTGTTTGACCCAAAAATAAAACTTTCGGCTAAACTATTAAATATATGTAATAACGGTTTAAATCTAATTAATGATAATAACTCTAGATGCGAGTCTTGAAAACGAGTGTGAGATGGGACAGAACCAGTGAAATGTTGACAGTGGTAAGCACAAAACTTTCATCAAGTATGAGTAATAATGGAGGTATAACTAGCAATAAATGACATTTAAATAAATAGGAGGATAAAAGCTGGATTGGACGAAGTTCCTCCTGACAATGATGAATGACAGATAAATCCATGATTTGTTCGAACTATTCTCGTATCTGATGGAAAAGTGTGGAATAATATGGGTAAGAATCTTGATAAAAAAGTAGTCTTTGTATCTTTACAAGAGAGAGAATCTTCTTTATTAAGTCTGCTCTTATCACAATGATATTACATGCCCTTTTCCCTTCCCTCTTTTCCTATTTATTTGAGACATGTCTCTAACAAACCCTAATAGTACAAGTATAGAGAATATTCACTAGAATATTCTTATTTCAAAAGTTAGTCGTTGTTGTTTTGTCAATGATGCTCGACCTCGACCATTGTTGCCATCTTTACCACGAACCTCGATGTTCCCTGGTCGCCCTCGACTAATTCTTTCCTTAATGTTGCATTACCCTAAATATTTTAGGGCAGATTTTGACCTATGCAGTTAGTCCATCAGCTTATTGAGGTCGGCCTCAGGCGGGCTTGATGAGCGGATATTGTGTAACGTGATCGAAGCATTTAGACTGTATGAACGAGTCGTGATGATTGGGGCAAGTTGGCAGTGTGTCCCTTTGTGAGCCGTAATTTCTAAGTCGTATGTCCCACCAATCAGGAAGACGTCATGGCGATAGGCGTATGACGCGATTTCCCGATACGTTGCTTCGTTTCGCGCGTATCTTTTGATTGAATCTGCCGCTTCGGTTACAGTGCCAGGTAATGATGGATTAATTCCTTGGTTTTGATGCTTGAATTTTTATAAATAGGGGGGTATGTGTTATGTTTCAACCTTTACGAAACCTCTTGCATCCAAAAAACTCTGTATTTTCTTCTTCTTTCATTGTTTGAACTTCTTACTAGTTCAGTGATTCCCGCCGCTTCTAGCATTTCCTTACTTGAACATCTTCCCTTAATCAACATGGCCAATGTGTCCTTTGTTTCTGGTATGGCAACTAATCCTGTCCCTTTGGCGGTGCTTATACCCCCCACGCTGATTGGGTCTCTATCACCATAGAGAATTTTCCTATGGTGGAGAAAATAATCCTTCGTAGTAAGAAAGTTAGGTCCGATTTCTCGAAGGCGCCCGAAGGTGAGCCTGAAATCTCGGAGTCAACGATGGGAGGGGTCAATCTGGCCGAGCTTAGGGAAAAATTCGATATCCCTGCTCACATCGATCTGATCCCAGCAGGGCGCGACGTGGTGCAAATTCGCCGCCTCGGATATTGTGCGTTTTACGCGTATCCTTTCTAGGTCGGCTATACTTTCCCCCTTCTACCATTGGCGGAGGAATTTTGCCGCTATTACGGTGTCTGCCCGGCCTAACTCTCTCTATACATTTACAAGCTTATCGGGATGCTCTCAAAATTTTTCAAGTTGGCCGGAGTCGAGGTCACACTCCGCCATCTGATGCATCTCTTCGCCCCTAGCTTTTATAGAGGAGCGATGTTGCATCTTCGCCACCGCAGAAGTAAATGCTTGGTGGTGAAGATTGACGATAAAGCGAATCGTCAGTTCTGGCTCAACTACTTCTTCGTCAAAACCGATGACGCGGTAGCCAACGTGGACGACTTTCCTTAGACCTGGAATCGCGCTCATAAGTACCCATTTTTTGTGAAAGGTATGTGATTTGTCTGTTACTAGTCATAGGCTCTGACATTCTCTCTTCCTTGTACAGCTAAAGCCACGCCTCCTCCTTTGGTCAGGGACATTTCTGACTGGGTTGGCCAGATTCTGCCTCACACGGTGGGAATTCGTGAGTGGCCGGGCTTTCTCAAGAGGTTCGGGCCAGCTTCTGCCTTGGCCAGTGAGTTCGTCTATTATTTTTAGTTCTCTTTTGACCACATGGTTGCTTGCACTCTATAGTTCATTACTGGTGGTGATAAAACTTCTCTTTCTCAGTTCGAGGGTCTTCGAGGAGGACGAGGGCTCCTCCTCCTGCGTTTCGCAAGAGGAAAGTCGCTTCTTTTAAGTCTGTTCCTGCTGTGACCGTGGCTAGGCCTGCTCAGTCGTCTGCCTCTGTTCGTTCTTCTGCTACCACCAGGCCTACTCGTTCGTCGTCCATACCTACTACTGCTTCCGTACCGTCTTCTTCTCGCTCGTGGATATATCGACACCGGAGTTTCTGGCTTCCCCTTTGCTTCATCTAGTGGACGATAAAGAGGAAGCATCACCGAGGGGTGGTAATTTGGTTCCTCGCAAGAGGAGATCGGTGGACGTCAGGGAAGGGGTTGCCCGGGTAGTGGATTTAGTAATGGGTGACTTTGTAATCCGTGAGATGGTGACCATAGAGCTTGAAGATGACGCCGAGCTACCGCCCGTGATTCCGCCATTGACTGAAGCCGTAGGTTATTTCCTTTTCTGAAATCATGACGGAAGATGAAGGGCCATTGTTGGGAGTCTCTCATAACTTGCGGCAAGATGAGCCATCAGCTTCGAGACAGGTCGGGGATCCTTCTTTGCAGGCCGACATAAAAGGAAAGTGCGTAACCGAGGATGGTTATGAGACGGGCTTTGATGTTGATGCCGATGAGGTGAGGATGATGGGGGAGGGATTTACCCGGCTCGAGTAAGATTGGAGGGGTCCACACGTACCATTACAATTCCCATGGATCATGATCTGTTGGTTAACACGGAGAATGTGGTCCCTTTCCTTGGCCCCCGCTGCTCCAATATGGAGGGTAAAACCCTCGAGAAGCTGAATGATGCTACCATATCTAGGAGCATAGCCGGCCTCACTGTCAAGGTAAGCTTTTCAATCTTTCTTGTTTTTTTTTGGTCAAGTTCGAAGTTTGTTTCGTTCTTACTCTCTGTTTTCGTTATCTCTCTTTTAGACTATGATTTTGGTAATTGAGAGCGCCCGAAGAGAGGAGAGGCATAAGGCTTTTTTCTGAAGATGGAGTAAAAATACCGCGAGGACCGTGGTAAGTACTGCGAGATTTGTAGGTGGTTTGGCGAGGGAAAAATTTTTTGAACTCTCCGAGATGAACTGAAGGAAAAGGATGACGAGCTGATGAAGGTCATCAAAAATTGCAACGTTCTTGAGGGGGCGCTAAGGGAAAAAGAAGAAGAGTTGGAGGTTAGTAGGGGTTTCGAGGCCCAGTGTGGCAATCTCCAAGCCTAGGTTCTCTCGTTGAGTGCCGAGCTCGAGGAGTGTGAATTTAAGGCGATGCTTTAAAGGGTGAGGTCGCTAAGAAGGTAGCGGATCTCGAGAAGGCGGAGTTAGCTCGATCGGGGACTATGAGGAATATGGAGGCTTTGGAGATCATAATCCTTGTTCTCTGTTCCGAGCGAGAAAATGCGTTGGAGACAGCCAGTCTTAAAGAAGAACGGCTTGACGAACGGATTGGAGAATTGGAGAAAGAGGCCTTTGGCCTTTGTGATGGTGTCGCCGCTCTGGAGACCGAGAAGGCACAATTATTGGCTCGACCATCCTCTTCCCGTGTTTTTATCTTTGCTGATGTTCCTCGAGATTTATATGAGGAGTGGATTCACGACGAGGCCCAGCTGGATATATTCAGAGATTTGATGAAGGCGAGAACTATTTCGGAAGCTGTCCTCGTGGATGCTCGTGCTAAGGCACGTGGAGCTCGGGTTGCATGTGGCTATGATCCTGCTGCACCGGAGGCCGGTGACGAGGAGGAGGATGTGGGCGTGGACCAAATTTAAGAGGACGCCTGGTATGAGGATGAGTATCTGATGGCGATCGTGATGGTGATGCGGCGGATGACAATGGTCTAGGTGACTAGGCCGATGACGCTGCTGGCCAGGCGGCGATTAGTAGCTTTTCTTTTCCTTCTTTATTGTTGCCACAGACTTGTGCGCTTTTTGGTGGGTGTCTTCTCGAGCCTTTGTAAAATATATTCTGAGTATGAAATACCAGTTTCGTATTTGTACCTGATCCGTTTTTCTTCTATTCGAGTTTGTATGCTTTTTGATTTTGTTGCTTGGTTGCCCTGGTTTTCTTGGTCGTAATATTTTAGCTCGAGTGGGGTCGAACGAGGTCGAAACAAACTTAGGTTTGATCATGGTCGGGGGGCAGTGGACGTTAGTTCGAATGAGGTCGAACATATCGTATGTTTATTTATGGTCGAGGGCTGATTAGGTGTTGATTCGAACGAGGTCGAATGTAACCTATACTTAGTTATAGCCGATGGATGATTAGGTGTTAATTCGAACGAGGTCGAATATAACCTATGTTTAGTTATGGCTGAGGGCCGATCAAGCGTTAATTAGAACAAGGTCGAGTGCAACCTATACTTAGTTATGGCCGAGGGCCGATTAGGTGTTAATTGAAACGAGGTCGAATATAACCTACGCTTAGTTATGATCGAGCCCGATTAGGCGTTAATTCGGATGAGGTCAAATGTAACCTATACTTAGTTATGACCGAAGGCCGATTAGGCGTTAATTCGAACGAGGTCGAATATAACCTATGCTTAGTTATGGCCGAGGGCTGATTAGGCGTTAATTCGAACGAGGTCGAATATAACCTATACTTAGTTATGGCCAAGGGCTGATTAGGCGTTAATTCGAACGAGGTTGAATATAACTTATGCTTAGTTATGGCCGAGGGCCGATTAGGCGTTACTTCAAACGAGGTCGAATGTAACCTATGCTTGGAGACAATGGAAATAAACTTCATGTATTTGTGCATTGTTCATACACTTGGAGAAATTTACATATTTTTCGGGCTCTAGCTAGCATTTTAGTCCCAGTCTCCGTCTATCTAGTCCCTTCATTGGTCGACGTGGAAAAGTATTGAGAGGTCGAGCAATGAACTAGCCGCCCAATGCCTTCGTCTGTGCGCACTTCAATCCTGAAGTGTCCCCTTCATCGCCTCGTTAAAAACCTCCTCGAGAAAATCCAATTGGGACAAAAATCAAGTGAGGGAAAAAAGAGTATGATTTTGGGGACATCGTCTTTTAAAAATTAAAGAACTTGAGGTGTGTAATATTCCAGTTGTTTGGTAGTCGCTTTCCTTCTATTGTTTCTAGTTGGAATGACCCTTTGTTTGCTGTTTCCATGATTTTGTAAGGGCCGTCCCAGTTTGTTCCTAGTTTGCCTTCCCGCTGGTCTTTACTTGCTTGTGTTTTGGCTTTGAGCACGTAGTCCCCGACTTTGAGTGGCCTAATCTTTGCCTTTTTGTTATAATAGCATTTTGTTTTTTGCTTTTAGGCGACCATTCTCACGTAGGCCATATCTCTTCATTCCTCGACTTCGTCGAGTTCCTGCATTCTACTGTCATCATTCTGGGGTCCGCTTTCGGGGGAGTATCTCAGGCTGGGCTCCCCGACCTTGACCGGTATTACTGCATCAGTCCCATAAACTAACAAGTATGGTGTTTCTCATGTGCTCATCTTTGGCATTGTTCGGTAGCCCCAGAGTACTTCTGGTAATATTTCCGGGCACAGTCCCTTGGCATCTTCGAGTTTCTTCTTCATGATGTTCAGTAGACTTGTTGAGGACTCCGCTTGCCCGTTGCCCCCGGGGTGGTAAGGTGTTGAGAGTATTTTTTTGATGTGCCATTTTTCAAAAAAGTCAGCGACCTTTTTTCTCGCGAATTGGGGTCTGTTGTCGTAGCTAATCTTTTTGGGGAGACCGAAACGGCATATGATGTTTTTCCATATGAAAGCGATCACTTCCTGATCGCGTATTTGTGCGAATGCTCCTGCTTCAACCCATTTATAGAAATAGTCAGTTAAAACCAAAAGAAGTCGCACATTACCTCGTCTTGCCGGGAGGGGGCCCATGATATTCATTCCCCATTTGATGAATGGCCAAGGGGAGGTCACTGAGTGTAGGTGTCCTCCTGCTTCTTGAATCATTGGGGGCATACTTCTAGCATTGCTCACATTTTTTCACAAAATCTGCGCCCTCTTTTGATGGTGGGCCAATAATATCCGGCCCGTATGAGGCATCTGACCAAAGCTCAATTGCCGGAGTGGGATCCACAGTGGTCTTCATGTACTTCTTCAAGGACGAGCCGCATCTGACTTGGGCCTAAACATTTCGCCAGAGTGCCGCCGTAAGTTCTCTTGCACAGGTTGTTATGAACGATGTTATATCTGGCTACTTGCATTTGCAACTTCTTGGCCTTTTTTATATCATCTGGGAGTGCGCCATCCTAAAATATGCAATAATACAGTTGCGCTAGTCCCGAGTCAGGTTTATGGTTCTTACCTCGATTTGATCTATTGATGAGTTGAGGAGGTGGACCACATTTCTTTCTCCCGTTGTAATTTTTTTGGTGGCTGCGGCTAATTTGGCGAGATCGTCTGCCTCAGTATTCTGTGCTCGAGGGATCTGGTCGAGTTGACATTTGTCGAACTCGGGTAGCAGATTGCAGATTACGGTCTGGTACTTTTGTAACCTTTGTCCCTTGATTTGAAAAGTCCATGTGGCTTGGTAGACCATGAGTTGAGAATCGCAACGCAGTTTTAGCCGCTTCGCCCCATATTTGAGTGCTAGTCTCAATCCTGCAATTATGGCCTCATACTCGGCCTCCTTATTAGTCATGTCCGGGCATCTTATGGACTGACGAATCTCTTCACCTGTTGGGACTTCAAGTACGAGTCCCAGCCTAGACCCTGATGCGTTAGATGTGCCATTAGTGTACAAGACCCAGAGGTCTTGTGTTTGAGGGGGAGCATGGACGGCTTCTTTTTCGACTTCGGGTATTATTTTTGCACTGAAGTCGACGATGAAGTCTGCGAGGACGTGCGACTTGATCGCCGTTCGCAGCTGATTTGTGATATCGTGTTCGCTTAATTCGATGGCCCATTTGGCCACCCTGTCCGATAGCTCGGGTTTATGCAAGATGCTTCTTAAGGGGAAAGTCATGACGATTGAGACGGGGTGGCATTGGAAATATGGTCTAAGCTTTCGTGAAGCTATGACTAAGGCTAGAGCCAGTTTTTCGAGATGGGGGTATCTTGTCTCGGCGTCGACTAGTGTTTTGCTCTAACATAATAGATGGGAGATTGCGTACCTTTATCTTCTCAGACCAGGACTACGCTCGTAGCTACTTCTGACACGGCGAGATAGACGAGGAGGGGCTGTCCCGATTCTGGTTTCGAAAGCAACAATGGCGATGACAAGTACGCCTTTAACTCCTTCAGGGCTTGGACGCACTCCGGGGTCCATTGGAGGCCGTTATCCTTTTTCAGTACACCGAAGAACTTATGGCACCTATCAGAGGATCGCGAAATGAACATCGAAAGGGCGATGATACAACCAACAACCTTTGAACCTGGTTTTTGGTGGTCAAGTGCTCTGGAATCCAACCGATGTCCTTGATTTGGTCGGGATTGACCTTGATGCCTCGTTGTGACACCAGTAAACCTAAGAATTTTCCTGAGGCCACATCAAATGCACATTTCTGGGGGGTTCGGTTTCATTCCATATTGCCTGAGTATGCCGAAGGCTTCTCTCAAGTGGTCGATGTGATCTTTTTTTCCTTTTGGATTTGACCAGCATGTCATCTATGTAGACCTCCATGGTTTCACCGAGCTGGTCCTTGAACATTTTCATTACCAACCGTTGATAAGTTGCCCCTGCATTTTTCAGCCTAAAGGACATGACCTTGTAGCAGTATGTCCCCTGGTGGGTGATGAAGGTGGTTTTTTCCTGATCTTCTTCCTCCATGAGGATCTGATTATAGCCCGAGTAGGCATCCAGGAAGCTTAGTAATTCGTGCCCGGCCGTTGCGTCGATGAGTTGGTTGATATAGGTTAATGGAAATGAATCCTTGGGGCAAGCTTTGTTCAAGTCAGTAAAATCTACGCACATCCGCCATTTGCCGTTCTTCTTCTTCACCATGACTACGTTGGCGACCCATTAGGGGTACTTTGACTCCTTGACAGAGCTATTTTCCAACAATATTTCCACTTCTTCGCGTATTGCATCATTAATTGCAGAGTTGAACTTACGCCTAACCTGCCTCACCGGGGGGTGTAATGGGTCGACGTTCAATTTGTGCATGACAATCTCCTTCGGGATACAGTTCATGAAATTTACCTGGTTCCTGAAGTCTGCAGACGATGTAAGCTTTCTTGCTGTGGTCGTTGCTGTCTAACTGAATGGGGTTGAGGTCCTCTATAGCCGATACTCCGGCCTCGACCATATCGGGGTCTCTGATGACATCTTCGCTGTCGTCGCTCATTGACCTCGACCTTGTTGATTGCTATGCCTCTTTTTCTTTATCCTTGGTTTGTTGGGTGGCCTTACAATCTAAGGCGATACGGTAGCACTCCTGGGACATGCGTTTTTCCCCTCGTATACTAAATATTCCCCATGGAGTTTGGAATTAAATGACTTGGTACAAGCAGGAGGGGATAGCTCTCATGGTGTGTATTTATGATCACCCTATTATGGCGTTGTATGTTATGTCCTGGTCCATGATGTCGAATGTGGTTTCTAGGGTGATGCCACCCGCTAGGACGGGGAGTGTGATCTTACCAGATGTTCGCTCAACTGCATTGTTAAAGCCTGTTACTGTGATGCAACGCGATACTATCTTATCCTCGAGTTTCATTTGTGCAAGTACTCGAGGATGGATAATGCATGCACCGCTCCCATCATCTACCAAAATTTTTCTCACATCGTTATCCAAAATTCGTAAAGTGATAACAAAAGCATCATAGTGAAGGAAGGCCAAACTGTCGGTATCTGACGTATCGAAGATGATACTTTCTTCGAGTTCATCATACCGTTCGTGGGTGATCCACCATTTGAGCTTGTGGGGTTGTGGTGAACTTCACGCTATTGATGGAGGCATCGGCACCATCATCGATGATCATGTGGATGGTGCGGGCCAACGAGGGCGGTTTAGCGGCCCTTGATGTTGTTTACGTCCTCTGGCGAAGTTGGTCCTTCCCCGATCGCTCAACAACTCTTTGAGGTGTCCCTTTCGTAGCATGTTTACGACCTCCTGTCTGAGGGCGATTCAATCTTCGATTTTGTGTCCTTGCACTTGATGGAACTCGTAGAGGGCGTCTGATTTTTTGGTATTTGGGTCTGACCTCATTTTTTGCGCCCACTTCACCTTCGGTCCGAGCTTCTCTAAGGCGTAGATTATCACTGTAGGTGACATACAAAAATTATGAGCGGATAATAAAGGGGGCATACCTTTGCTCCTCGCACTTCATGGAGGGATAAAGATGCAACGATGGTTCTGACATATGGGAGATGCCATTCCCAGTTAGGTTGCGAGGCCGCGATTTCTTTTCTGACATCATTTCTTCGATCTTTCCTAGATTCTTCTTGCACCAAAGTCAGTCGATGGGTTGGCCCATTGAGGTCGTCCTCATTTGCTCGGAGTTCGGCGCAATATGCATTATGTATTTCATCCCAAGTCGTTGGGGGTACTTCATAAGCCAACCCAATAATTTTCTTGTTGCCCTTGAACCATTTCTGCTCAACCCGTTTTGGAAAGTTACGAAGGCCATCTCTTCCGATATATTCGATAAGGTCATTCTTACTCGGTTGAATCGGGTAAGGAAGTGCCTCAATCCCTCTCCCGGCGACTGTTTGATGGCGGATATGTCATTTTCTCTCGCCTCTACCTTTTTGGCCCCAGCATGGGCCGTTACGAACTAGTCAGCCATTTCTTCGAATGTTTCGATGGAACACACGGGCAGCTTCGAATACCATGTTAATGCTCCTCCAATGAGGGTCTCGCCGAATTGTTTCAACAAAATGGAGGATACTTGTTCATTGGCGAGGTCATTGCCTTTCATTGCGGTGACGTAGTGGGTCACATGGTCCTCAGGGTCGGTCGTGCCATCATATATTTTCAGTTAGGGCGGCATTTTGAAGGTCTTTGGTATGGCATGTGGGGCGGGGTCGTTGCTATACGACCGCTCTACGAACCGACCGGTGTCTCTCTTCGGCAAGAGCTTAGGAGCGCCCGGTATTTTATCGACCTTTTCTTGGTGTTCTCTTATTTGGTCCCTAAGTAGCTTGTTCTCATTTTCCATTTCCTCCATCCTTTTCAGGACGGCTGTGAGAGCGTCGTCACCTGCATTGCTAGCAACATTGTGAGTAATACCTGTCATTGTAGGAGGAGGAGGAAGTTGATCATGTTGCTCGTCCACCGGCGGTATAGCATGAGTTCTTGCATTTTTTGTGGCCGTATCCTGGATGAGCTTATGGAGGACGTTGGTTAGTGTATCAGTTCGCCAAGCCTCAAGGAGCTTCTTTATTGTTGGCGGCGCCTCCTCTACCGTGGATGTGGAGGCTGTCTTACCAAGAAACTTTGTGATGCTGCAGTGGGGAGGGGTGACCCGCCTTGCCTGGGGAAGGCATTGGGTGTTGTGTCCTCGTCCACTGCTTCAGAGCTCTCATGGATGAATTTCATGAGGTTGGTTGGGAGGTCACTCATTATTCTCGTTCTTTCTTCTCTGTTACCTGTCATATTTGATATATGTACGTAGAGAGAAAAAAGGTTTTTGTTCTTGTTGTTTTTTTTTTTTACGTTAGTAACCAATGTCAATCGTAGATCTAGACGAAATTAAAATAGTTAACTAGATAATCCCCACAGACGGTGCCAAATTGTTTGACCAAAAAATAAAACTTTCGACTAAACTATTAAATTTATGTAATAATGGGTTAAATCTAGTTAATGATAATAACTCTATATGCGAGTCTTGAAAATGTGTGTGAGATGGGACAGATCTAGTGAAATATTAACAATGGTAAGCACAAAACGTTCATAAAGTATGAGCAATAATGGAGGTGTAACTAGCAATAAATAGCAACAAATGACATTTAAGTACATAAGAGGAATGATTCACCCAATAAAAGCTAGATTGGACGAATGTTCCTCCTGACATTGATGAATGATAGATAAATCCAAGATACGTTTGAACTATTCTCAGATCTGATGGAAAAGTGTGGAATAATATGGGTAAGAATCTTGATAAAAAGGTAGTCTTTTTATCTTTACAAGAGAGAGAATCTTCTTTTTTAAGTCTGCTCTTATCACAATGAATATTACATGCCCTTTTACCTTCCCTCTTTTTCTATTTATTTGAGACATGTCTCTAACAAACCCTAATAGTACAAGTGCAGAGAATATTCACTAGAATATTCTCTTTAATATCCTATTTCAAAATCTAGTCGTTGTTGTTCTGTCAACGGTGCTCGACCTCGGCCATTGTTGCCATCTTTACCACGAACCTTGTTGTTCCTTGGCCGCCCTCGATTGATTCTTTCCTTAATGCTGCATTACTCTAAATATTTTAGGGTAGATTTTGACCTATACACCACCTACAAAAGGCAAGTTGCAAATCTTTTGGATATAACTCTAGAATGAGAGTTAATTCAAGTGCCAATTCATTAGCATCTTAGGACAATTTGTTGTCGAACATTGATCTCGTCCAATTTCACACCTCAAATCAAGGTTATGAAACAGTCGATTGCAATAATAGTACCCAACAAGAGTCGGGATCGATTTTCACATGGAGCTATATATGGGAGTTAGGAGTATATATTGTAGTATGTGAGTTTGACTATCTTAATTTACACTTCCACAAATTTGGGTTGTTTCTATCTCTAATTTAAAACTAAGATAACAAAGTTAGTAAAACTAAGAGAATTGTTCTTGTTGTTTTTCAAGTTTTGTAAAAAGCCTAGGGCTATGACCATTACCTAGGTGTTTGCGTAATGAGATATAAACACTAATGCTTGTTTTATTGATCAGGGTGTATTATAGCTATAACCTCTCAATTATCCGCTCAATACCTCTCGGTCAGAGAGTGATTTTGCCCAATTTGGCTTTCTCAAGTCCAAATGGGTACTGCACAAAACGGTTGATAAAAGCTCAATTCAGGTTATTACTATTCCTAGGTTGAACCTTTTAATTGGAGTTATCAATCTATCGATCGACCTAATTTCTTGTTAGCCAAGTTTCCCTAGACTAAGTCTCTCTTTCTTAAGGAGAGACTAAGTCAAATAGGCATGAACTAATGTTTGCAACCATTAATTCCACAAATTAAAGCATGAACAAGGCTAAATAATAAACACTCAACCATAAACAAGCATTAAATTAAACACCCATAAGGTTTATACACTAGGGTTGGGTCACAACCCTAGTAAAAATCTAGCTACTCATGCTTGAAATTGAAGAAATAGAAAAAAAAATGATAATTAAACTCATACTGTGAAATCAAAATGATAAAACCTATGTTAAAATATCCCAAAATATGAAAAACTACTAAAAGAAGTAAAGAGAAACGACAATTATAGCTGCTGATGTCAATAGTTGACCTAATTTCGTGAAACTCTTCTATTTATACAAAGCTGATAATTTCTGCCCCTCGGGAGGTTCTGCAGCCGCACAATTCCATATGCGGTCCGCAAGTGTCTTCAACTTGTCAGGAACGGGAGGTCTGCGGCCGCATAATTCTAATCTGCGGCCGCAAGGCATTCTTTCTGTGGTCCGCAGATTTGTAACTGCAGTCGCAACTTGGTCTTCTGCGGTCCACACATTTACATCTGCGGCCGCAAGGCACTTCTTCTGTTACTGCAAAATTCCTTTACGGCCCGCACTTCTGAGAGGCTTGGAAACTTAGGAATTTGCACATTCTTTGAACTTTGTTCCTAGACCATCTTTTGCGGCCGCACTATTCATGTACGGTCCGCACTTTTCACAGAAGTCTGCTGGACTTTCCTTCATTATCTGCGGTCGCAGATAAAATTCTGCGGTCCGCACTTTGTGGGATTCTGTGCCATTTATTGCCTTGAGTTTTGATTACTCCTTTTTGAGTTGGATTTCATCGCGGGAGTCCATCTTCCAATGTTCTTGCAATTTACCACATTTCATCAGTTTAGGAAACACAATTCAATGCTTTTAGACTAAAACAAAAGCTAAAAATGTGCTAATAAGTAGTCAAAATCCCCACTTGTCAACTCCCCCAAATTTAAGTCTTTGCTTGTCCTCAAGCAAATAAAATAGTCCCCTCCTCCACAAGTTATGGGCCATTACAACCATTCATAGGTGAGTCATTTACACATTAATTGGTACCAACAATTACCCACACTACTTATGTATTATCAACAAGGCGACAAGTTAAACTTTTATGCACATATAGTTCTAATGTGACACTTGAGCATCAAGAGTTAACTTTATTCATTGTGGAAGCTCGCTTTTTCATGTAGGTCATTGTGGATCCCAAACTCCTCCTCCTCTACTCTCCACTTGCCTATCTCACTTAAGAATTTTAGCACTCAATCCAAAGATTTGCGAAAGGTTCACTCATCTCTCTCAAGAGAATGTCGCAAGTAAGGCTTTAAGTACCATAGGCTTGCCCCTCATGTAGATCGCCACTAATGTAAGCTCACTCGGCTTGAAATCATGTAGGGCTTTTTCGGAATGCAATGAAGGCTTTTGGCCTAAGGTTGGATATGCTATGATAGAGCGGGTTTATCTTTCCTTAGGCACTCCATTTTTTTTGTTCTCGGCTCATGCTTTGCCAATTCTTTGAGGCATTGTCTTTTCCTTGGGGAACTAGAGAGACTTAGCATCATTCATTCTTGATTATGACATTCATTTTCTCCCTCTTTGATTTCTCTATGCTTTGCATCATTACTTTTCTTTGAATCCCTTCAACTCTTCCACTTATTCACTTTCTTTTGCATTTTTTCTAGCCTTTCCTTCTCATCATTTCTTTTCTCTTTTTGTTCCTTGATACCTCTTTCAAGTTCCTCATCTCTCCCCCAAACTTATGTTTTTAGCCAATTTTTTCACAAGAGTGCTAAGAAAAGCTCGGGTGCCAAGAGAGGGTCAGGACAAAACGGTAAAGGCTTGTAACATGGTTATCAAATGAGAAAGGTTCGAGGCTCAAAAGGGTTGATTAGGGATAACAACATTGGTGGGCAATGGAAAACTTCAAGCGGGTCAAGGAAAGCCTACAATCAAATCTCAAGCTAAGAAAAACTTAAGATTTCGCCTTGAAACACATTCGGAGCAAGTTCTAGACCATTTGCACGGGTACTTGGACTCGCAACAAAAACATCTCACCTCTCATGTAGCTGGATTGTTAAAGAGGATATAGTCGAGGGCCCACAACAACCATATTCAAGATTGAAAATTACTATGGTTAGATTAAACCACTCGATGATTGCCTAAGTCAACACAAGGATCACAAAATCACTAACTAGAGCTATTTCTTTTCAAAAACCTTATTTTTAACCATAAGCACTTAGTTAAGTGTGTTGGTTCCAAGTGAAGCATGTTTGACTCTTCAAGCATGAATTAATTAGGTCATTTTATTTATTACTACTACTATTATTACCTAAACACCAAAAACGAGCTCAATCTGTTAAGAAGGTTGTCACGCCATCCATCGTTGGGAAGAGTCACTTGGTTCACAAAAAAACTACCTTTTGAAAGAACCGTGGAATTAAGAAAACCACAAAGGCTTATTATCCACTAAAACATAAAAAAGAAGCTAATAAATCAAAGAAAAGCTACAAATTCAAAAAGAAGCTACCTAGTTAAACACTAACTAACAAGAAAACAAACATAAAGAAACTACAAAGCAAAAACTATTGAAAGCGTAACGAATAAACATAATGAGAGAGTAGAGAGAATATATACACAATGAGAAAGAAGAAGAAAATAGTATCAAGTTAATTACAAGCCAAATATCTCAGAATCAGCAAAATATATCAAATAAACTCCACCCCCCTCCCCCCGAATAAAACTAAGCCTTGTCCCCAATGCTTAACAAAATAAGAGTAAAGGAAGGTAAGAGTGAAGAAAACTCCCTATGGATCCTTGGCCATCTCTGTGTCCACAAAAGTGTTACCGACCTCAGCCTCATCCAACTGGATCTCATCATCCTCAACTCTGGGAGTGGCTCGGTTGGTGAACATCTGATGTACTACCTCGGCAATGTCAGCAACAAGGTCTAGCTCCTCAGACTAGCCAGCTGATGTTGTATGTGCTATAGGTACTGGGCCTGGGTGGTGCGGGTCAATCAACATATCAAATGGAATGTCTCCTGCTGCCGCAAACTTAGTAACCAGTCTCTGAAGCTTGTCCACTGACTTCTTGGAGGCCTGGGACTTCTGCATCTTCTTCACTTCCTTGCCCAGCTCTTCTATTACTGACCCATGCTGAACCAAAGTGGCCATGATTGTGTTCTGATTATCCAAAAACTTCTTCAGAGTTTCTTCAATCGTGGGGGGAATTTGGGGTGCCGGAGTGGAGGACTATGCTGCAACATTACTGGATATGTCAAACAGCTTTGCAATAGTTGTCTGCATCCAGTTGTTGAGGCTCACTAGTGTCTGAGAGACTCGCAGTGCAGATAATAGAGCAGTGGGCATCGGCACCGGCTTCAAAGCCAAGGTGGAACCTGTAATGGGGGCTGCTGGAGGCACTGAGGCTGGAGGTGAGGGCATAGCCGCTGCACTGGCTGAAGGCTCTACTAACGTAGATGGCATGTTGACTGTCTCTACAGCTGCCACCGATGGCTCATCAGACTGGCCTATGGTGGTAGTCGGCTGACCCTTGTTCTTAGGGTTGTGTGCATCCATCAAAAAATACCATAAGAAGGGCTTCTTCGCCCGCACCTTCGTATCAAAATCTCTCATCTCCACTCGTGCATTTGTAAAATACTCAGTAATGGTGTTGGAATATGGGTAGGAGGTATCAGCTTGCCTGGAGACCTCAGATATGTTGGCCGACATCATAGCACCCACATTGATTGGGTACCCGGCCATGTGGAGGCGACTAGAACTGCCCGTGCGATAGGAAGATTTGTCTCATTCTGACATGGGTCGAGTCGGCTACATACAAAGGTCTGCCACCCCTTCGCCTAAAAACTCAGGATGTTTCTATGAATAGACACCCCTGCGGTAATCCATGGTGGTGGTGGCCCAGGAGCTGCCAGAATCTCAGCTGGCCATGGGCGAGCAGCATCTCCCATTGCCAACTTCTCCAATACTGTGCGGGCTCAACAGCATCAAACCCCAAGTAGGTGTTCGATGTGCACTTGTCAAAACGCACTTTCAGGTTCCTCACTTTCGTTACCTTTGTCCCTTTCTTGATGTGTGCCACATTGGCATAGAACTCCCGGGCAAGATATTCCTTTGCATCAACTACGCTCTGGGTGAACCACCTCCACCCCTTCCGCTCTTGGAACTGCCTCAAGACTGCCGGGTTATACTTTTCTAGATCTTGTAATTGGAACTGCCACTCAAGAGTGAGCGACCTCACCGGCCACCAACCATGGAAACTAGTGAAGGCAGCCAGACTGATGAACCGGTCCTCCCAGACCTCTTTCTTCTTCGACCGCTCATGACCGAAAACTGTAGTATCTCCCTTCGGCCATCATCTGGGATGTCATCAACTGTAGTCGTTGGTGCCTTAGGGAAAGGCGTAGAGGAGGACTTTCTGAACCCCTCGGAGGTGCTATGTAATGATGAAGGCTCGTCCTGAAGTTGATACCTTCCTGGTGGCTTTGATTGAACAGCTGGCTGCTCTTGAACCGAGTTGCCCTTCGATGCTTCCCTAGATGGGGCATAAGAACTGGATTAGTAGGGATCTGCATTTCTACCTCGGCCAGTTGTAGCCTTCTTTGTGATTATCTTTTTGGAGGTCGAGGGGTAAAGCACTCTTGCCTCGACCCCTAAAAGGTTCACCCCTCCCTTTTGAAGTATCACCTCTGCCTCGAGGTCTAACCATTTTCTGTACCAAGCAACAGCAGGTACCAGTTGTAAGTCATGTGCAAACATACAAGAACACACAAGAGAGACACTGAACAACACAATGTAAAACATGCTTGCAAAGTAGGGGAGTGCGATCCGCAGAATTATCAGTACGGCCCCAGACTGGGCATTGCGGACCGCACAATTTAATCTTGCAGCCACAGAATTGGATTTGCGATCTGCACAATTATCAGTTCGACCGCAGAATTTGAATTGCGGTTCGCATAATTGTCATTGCGGCCGCAGCTCAGATACCACCAATATGCCAAATCTCTGATAATAGAGAGTGGGCTGTTTTGCGGCCGCAATCACTTTTTTTTCGGTCCGTACATTTTCTATTGTGGCCGCACATGTGAGTCATCAAATTGAAAACTCTCTAATAACGGAGAACTAGTTGTTCTGCGGCCGTGATGGGATTTCTGCTGTTCGCACATTTTTCATTGCGACCAAAGAATCATGCTTGACTGATGTGCCCTAATTTCAACTTCTGCGGATTATGATATGATTTCTAGGTTTGTAATTTTCGCATAAATTTGACATGGTGGCAATGTATAATTATGAAAGCCTATTTACCCATTCCCCATAGAACAAGTACTAGTTGACCCACTACAGTTTTAACCCCACATGGTTGTATAATTTAATTTTACTGAAAATTGGTCTAAAACTAACTAACAATTTGTAAATTAAACTAAAAATTAAAAAAATTCTACAAGTAATTGAGGCATACCAGATTTGAAGTAGTGCAAATGAGTGATCACAGATGTTGAGTGTGAGTGGCAGATGATTTACTAGATGATTTTAATGTTTTAGACTTGTGAGTGCTCAGAGAGGGGAAAAAAGTAACAGTAGCCCTAGGCCTTCTATTTATATTGGACAATTTTGACTGAGGGAAAGGAGAGTTGAATGTGGCCACAGAATTCCCGTTGCGGTCCGCACTCTTTTAACTGGGGACTCAGAAGCCCTTTTGTGCTGCGGTCCTAGAATTTTCTGTGCGGCCGCAGAATTTGTTGCGGACCGCAGATTTTGTCTTGCAGCCGCAATTTGGCCATTTCTATGACAAATCAACTTCAGAGAGTTGTCATTTTTTCCTTTCAGATTGTGCAGTCCGCAATTTAATTGTGCGGCCGCAGATCACCTTCTGCTGTAGCAGCCAAAATTTTCCCGTCCGCAATTCTTTCCACACTTAGCCAATTTTCTAGGCATAATTCCTATAAAGTACACTCATTCCTACAACATACTTCAAAACTAGTTAGCACCAGAATAACACCTAACTACAAAAGATGAAAAGAAAAGAAAAGAAAAAGGAACATGGGTTGCCTCCCAAGAAGCACCTAATTTAACGTCGCGGCACGATGCAGATTACCATCATTTGAAATGAATCACTGCCACCACATGGCCATCATCAACCTTTCCCAAATAGTGCTTCACTCGGTGACCATTGACTTAGAAAACCTCATTTTTTTTGTTCTTCAAGTCCAAAGCACCAAAAGGCGTTACACCGACAATTTCAAAGGGACCACTCCATTTGGATTTCAGCTTTCCGGGAAACATCTTCAAGCGTGTTAAACAACAAAACAAGATCGCCCACCTTGAACTCCATGTCCGAATATATTTGTCACGGAGGTATTTCATCTTCTCTTTGTACAAGGACGAACTTGCATAGGCATGGTACCGGAACTCATCCAATTCATTTAAATGTGCAACCATCAAGTTAGCGACTGCATCCCAATCAAGATTCAATTTCTTTAAAGCCCGCATGGCTTTGTGCTCAAGTTCCACCGAAAAATTACAAGCTTTGCCAAACACCAATCGGTATGGAGACATCCTGATAGGAGTTCTGAAAGCAGTCCAATACACCCATAGTGCATCATCATGCTTCTTTGACCAATCCGTCCGGTTAGCATTCACTGTTTTAGACAAGATACTCTTTATCTCCTGGTTGGAGACTTCCACTTGACCGCTAGTTTGTGGATGATAGGGAGTTGTAACTTTATGAGTGACACCATAGTTTCTAAGAAAAGTGTCAAAAGTCTTGTTGCAAAAATGCGACCCTACATCGCTTATGATAGCCCGCGGAGTACCAAATCTTGTGAAAATATTTCCTTATTCAAGAACACCACCACACTTCTCGCTTCATTGTTGGGTAGAGAAATTGCCTCAACCCATTTAGACACATAATCAATCGCGACCAAGATGTAGGTGTTTTCACAAGAACTCACAAAAGGACCCATGAAGTTAATACCCACACATCAAAGATATCAATCTCCAAAATGGTAGTGAAAGGTATTTTATTCTTTTTCGAGATTCCATCGGCCCGTTGACATTCATCACATCTTTTCACCAATCACTTGAATCTTTGTAAAGAGTGGGTCAATAGAAACCGCAACTTAACACTTTGGCCGCTGTTCTTGCTCCACCATGCTGACCACCATAAGGTGAAGAATGGAAAGCTTCAAGAATAACATTTTGCTCTTCGTTCGGTACACATCTTCTAATCACCCCATCCGTGCAAATTTGGAAAAGGTATAGCTCGTCCCAATAATAATCTTGACAGTCCCGTTTGAGTTTCTTCCTTTGATTTAAAGAGAACTCATCCGAGATGATTCCACACACAAGGAAGTTTGCTAGATTCGCGAACCATGGCACCTCCTTCATTGAAATAGCCAAGAGTTACTCATCGGGGAAGGATTCATTGATTTGAAGGCCATCATGCGGCCTCTCCTCCTCCTCCAAACGAGACAAGTGGTCTGCCACTTGATTTTCACTCCCTTTTCGATCTTGGATGTCAATATCAAAACTCTTGCAACCAATAGAACCCATATCATCAACCAAGCTTTGGAATCTTTCTTACTCATCAGATAGCGAAGTGCCGCATGATCCGTATGAACAATAACCATTGCACCCATCAAGTATAGGCGCAACTTCTCAATTGCAAACACAATGGCAAGGAGCTCTTTCTCTGTAACGATATAATTGACTTGGGCATCATTCATGGTCTTACTAGCATAGTAGACCGGATGAAAAACCTTGTTGATACATTTCCACAAAACTGCTTCAACCGCTACATCACTAGTATCGCACATGAGCTCAAAAGGGATACTGTAATTAGGAGCAGTGATAATGGGAGTGGTTGTCAACTTGAAATTTAGCAATTCAAAGGCTCTCATGCAGTTGCCATTGAAGTGAAACTTAGCATCTTTCTCTAAGAGCTTGCACAACGGGTTCATAACTTTAGAAAATACTTGATAAAACGCCGGTAGAATCCTGCGTGACCTAAGAAACTTTGCACGCCTTTCACCGAAGTTGGAGGTGGAAATTTAGAAATCACCTCAATCTTTGCCTTGTCAACCTCTATGCCATTCTTTAAAATTTTTTGGCCAAGGACAATGCCTTCCTCGTCCATGAAATGGCATTTCTCCCAATTTAGCACCAAGTTCGTTTCTTCACACCTTTCCAATACTTTATCTAAGTTTGCCAAGCAATCATCAAAGGAACTCCCGACCACCGAGAAGTTATCCATGAAGACTTGAAGGTAGTCCTCGACCATATCCATAAAGATCACCATCATACACCTTTGAAAAGTCGTCGGTGCATTACATAAGCCATATAGCATCCGCTTGAAATCGAAAGTACCATAGGGACATATGAAAGTTATTTTCTCTTGATCTTCCGAAGCAAGAAAGATTTGGTTGTAGCTCAAATATCCATCTAGAAGCAATAGAAAGCACGGCCGGCCAACCTATCAAGCATTTGGTCAAGGAAGGGAAGTGGAAAATGATCCTTCCTTGTAACTTTGTTTAGTTTGCGATAGTCCATACACACTCTCCACCTGGTCAACGTTCTTGTAGGAATCAACTCATTCTTGTCATTGGTGACCACGTCATACCCCCCTTCTTTGGGACACATTGCACCGGAGAAGTCCACGAACTATCAGAAATGGGGTAGACAACCCCAGCATCAAACTGCTTGATAATCTCCTCTTTGACCACATCTTGCATAGTTTTGTTGTGTCTCTGTTTGATAGATGGTTTGGAATCTTCCTCTAAGTTAATCTTGTGCATGCAAAATGCGGGGCTTATTCCTTGAATATCCGCCAAAGTCCACCCAATAGCCTTCTTCCTCTTGTGGAGCACCACCAATGTGGAGTCAACCTGCACGTTAGTCAAGCAAGAGGAAAGAATAACCGGTAAAGTAGAATAAGGGCCAAGAAATTCATACCTAAGATGTGGAGGCATTTGCTTCAACTCCAAGGTAGGAGACTCTTCAATTGAAGGCTTTGTAGGAGGAGTTTTCCTATTCTCAAGATCCAAGGAAAGTTTTCGGGGTGCATAGTTGTACGACCCCATTCCTTGCAAAGAATTCATACATTCCATGAAGCCATCCATCTCGCCATCATCAAAGTTGAGCAAGACGGTCTCCAACATATCACCCACATTAATCGTGGCACTTGTATCATCAATAATCACATCGGTCACCAAGTCCGAGAAAGAACACACTTCATTGCTATTTGGTTGCCGCATAGATTTGCACATGTGGAACACCACCTTTTCATGACCCACCCTGAAAATGAGTTCTCTAGCTTTCACATCAACAAGAGCCTTCCCCGTAGCAAGGAAAGGTCTTCCAAGAATAATCGGCACCTCGTAGTCCACTTCACAATCAAGAAAAACAAAATCTGCCTGAAGAATGAACTTATCAACACGAACCAATACATCTTCAATCACTCCCAACGGTCTCTTCATTTTACGATCGGCCATTAGTGATCTCATAGATGTGGGTCTTGGTTTCCAAATTCCCAAGATCTTGAAAACCAAATAGGGCATCAAATTGATACTTGCCCCAAGATCACAAAGGGCTTTATCAAACTCGGCACTTCCAATGGTACAAGGGATTATGAAAGCATCGGGATCTTCCAATTTAGGAGCCATCGAATGCACAATTGTATTCACTTGATGAGTTACTTTGATAGTTTCAAAATTCATCGGCCGCTTCTTTGTCACCAAATCCTTTATAGACTTTGCATAACCGGGCATTTGCTCCAAGGCTTCAACTAATGGCACATTTACTGAGAGACTCTTCATCATGTCAATGAACTTTTTGAATTGATTCTCGCCATTTTTCTTGGCGAGCCTTTGAGGATATAAAGGAGGTGGCTTAGGAAATGGTACCTTATCCTTTTTCACTACCGGTTACGATATGTCAATAACATGATCCCCAGACGGGTTCCGGTAAAGAACCCTCGTTGCTCGAGCAAAGTGAGCATCACGTTGGTTATTTGAAAGTTGCCCGCCCTAATACGGGGAGGGACTATAGCACTTGCATAACCTTCATTCGGCAATACCCGGTGTGGAGCCGCTCATGGTGGAGATGGGGGTGGAGCGGGCCCTTTGTCATGAGGCACTCAGCCTCGTCTATTGGCTTGAGGTTCAAGAGGGACCTCATCCATTTGATCAACCTCAACATCCACATCCCCCAAAAGCTATGTTTCCGAACTCATTGTTTGTCATGATTGCACCTACAATTTCTCAACACGTTAGCAACAAGGAAGGAAAAGAATATATTTCCAAAAACACACCTAAATATATAGCTAACACTATTTTTAGGTCTCCGGCAACGGCGCCAAAAATTGATCTCGTTCAATTTCACACCTCAATTCAAGGTTATGAAATGGTCGATTGCAATAATAGTACCCAACAAGAGTCGGGATCGATTTCCACAGGGAGCTATATATGGGAGTTAGGTGTATATATTGTAGTATATGAGTTTGACTATCTTAATTTATACTTCCACAAATTTGGGTTGTTTCTATGTCTAATTTAAAACTAAGATTGCAAAGTTAAAAAGTAAAATTACGAGAATTATTTTTGTTTTTTTTCAAGTTTTGTAAAAATCCTATGGCTATGATCATCACCTAGGTGTTTGCCTAATGGAATATAAACCTTAATGCTTGTTTTATTGATCGAGTTGTATTATAGCTATCAACTTTCAATTACCCACTCAATACCTCTCGGGTAGAGAGTAATTTTGTCCAATTTGGCTTTCTCAAGTCCAAATGGGATTGCACAAAATGGTTGATAAAAGCTCAAGTCGGGTTATTACTTCTCTAGGTTGAACCCTTTAATTGGGGTTATCAATCTCTCGATCGACCTAATTTCTTGTTAGCCAAGTTTTCCTAAACTAAGTCTATCTTTCTCAAGTAGAGACTAAGTTAAATAGGTATGAGCTAATGTTTGCAACCATTAATTCCACAAATTAAAGTATGAACAAGGCTAAATAATAAGCACACAACCATAAACAAGCATTAAATTAAATACCCATAAGGTTTACGCACTAGGGTTAGGTCAAAACTCTAGTAAAAATCTAGCTACTCATGCTTGAAACTGAAGAAATAGAAGAAGAAATGATAATTAAGCTCATATTGTGAAATCAAAACGATAAAACCTATGTTAAAATATCCCAAAATATGAAAAACTACTAAAAGAAGTAAAGAGAAACGGCTACTGTAGCTGCTGATGTCAAAAATTGACCTAATTTTGTGAAACTCTTCTATTTATACAAAGCTGACAATTTCGGATAAAAATGCCCCTCAGGAGGTTCTGCAACCGCACAATTTCATGTGCGGTCCGCAGATGTCTTCAACTTGTAAGGAACTAGAGGTCTGCGACTGTATAATTCCAATCTGTGGCTGCAAGGCATTCTCTTCTGCGGTACGCACTTTTACGTTTGCGGCCACAAGGCACTTCTTCTGCGGCCCCATAATTCCTGTGTGGTCTGCACTTCTGAGGGGCTTGGAAACTTGGGAATTTGTGCATTCTCTGAACTTCGTTCCTAGCCCATCTTTTGCGGCTGCACAATTCATGTATGGTCCGCATTTTGCACAAAAGTCTGCTGGAGTTTCCTTTATCTTCTGCAGCTGCAGATGAAATTCTGCAGTCCGCACTTTATGGGCTTCTATGCCTTTTGTTGCCTTGAGTTTAGATTACTCCTTTTTTTAGTTGGATTTTATTTCGGGAGTCCATCTTTCAATATTCCTGCAATTTAGCATATTTCATCAGTTTTTGGAAACACAATTCAATGCATTTAGATTAAAACAAAAGCTAAAAAGGTGCTAATAAGTAGTCAAAATCCCCAGTTATCAAACGTCCAAAACCACCATACACAAACATTGCACCTTAATTATTACTAGCTACTCCTACTGGTATCATCATCATCATCATCATCATCATCATCATCATCATATGATGAAATTTGGACATGTCATTTTCAACTTTGCTTAAATGTAGTTTATGCATCCTAGTAAGGAGACGCGATCAATTTTAAGAGTAAATAATGAAAATCTTACAAATAAGAATACCTAGAATTTATAATTTTTATATGGGTGTATTCTGATTACAATACTCAGTTTTAGTTTTGTATTTTTATATTTTTGCTTCGTTTTATAATTGGTGCGATTGCTACTGCCCTTTCTTTTATCTTTCCTAACCCGAGGGTTTTTCGGAAATAACCTTTTTGAAGGTAGGTGTAAGGTCCCGTACATACTACCCTCCTCATACCCCACTTGTGATATTACACTGGGTCTTCTATTGTTGTTATTATACATGGATATATGTCATGCACTAATATTCCAAATTGTTTTGTCTTCTTCAGACTACAATATTATTGGCTCAAATAAATCAGACTAATCATTGCATCCAAACTTTCACTACAAGAACTTTTTCATACAACAAGTAAAAACTCTAACTTCTTTTTGTAGGGAACAGGTTGGGATACTTAAAAGTTAAAAACTCATTTCCTCCTCGTGGCACACTTTTTTTTCAAATTTTTTTTTTATTCCCTCCCTCCAAGAGCTCCCTTTGATCTTAGGGTGACTTGAACTCTCAAAATATTGGTTGGAAGGGGAGGGTGCTCACCATTTGAGCAACCCACTCTGTCCACAGTACTCTTTTCATTCTCAACTACACCAATTTTTATGTACTAGTTTTAGTGCATGCGCGTCGCGCGTGTAACTATATTAATAAGTATATAATTTAAAAATAATAAAATATTTTTAAAATAATATAATTGAGTTACAAAATAAAAATTTAAAAAGTGTACGTTCTTGAAAAATAAATAGTGTTAATGGTATATTGATAGATAAAGAAAGAAGTCTTTGATTTTGAATACGAATTTCGTAATCAATTTGGATACGAAAAATATTGTCTTTATCATTGATTTTATCAAAATTTTAAGTGACACAACTCTAGTTTGATCAAAGCTCATTATAAACTAACATCTAAATATTAGTAGAATTAATGAGATAATCTTAATTACTTTTCCTCGCCTAATAATTATATAGAGCTTTTCAAATATAATTTTATATTAATTGTGATTAATGAACTATTATGGGCATTTAATCATTAAGCTTGTCACATATCTCTTAATCAAACTTTTAAGAATAGATTATATCTCCGTATTCAAATATCTAGCCTTTGACCAAAATCTTATAGCATTTTTTTCTCTTACTATTAAATATTCCCTCAAGTATTTTTTTCATATCAAAGTTCCAAAAGATATGCTCCTTTTTCTTCTCATTTCAGAAAAAAAATACAAATTCTCTTTTGTGTTTTTGGTTATTAACTAATATTACAATAAATTTTAAATTGTTAGCGTTAATAATAGTAACATCTAAAAAGCAATTTATATATCGTATATATTTACTGTAACGACCCGTCCGGTTGTTTTGAGTATTTATGCTCCTTTCAACTATTTGAAGTCTTGAATAACTTCACATGATGTATTATGATCAGTGTGTATTGTCGGATTTGGTTTTTAGATGTTTCGGGATTAGTTTCGAATGAATGAAATTCATATTGGAAGCTTAAATGAAAAGGGTTTACCGGATTTTGACTTTTGTACAAACAACTCCGGAATGGAGTTTTGATGGTTCCAATAGCTCTGTATGGTGATTTTGCACTTAGGAGTGTGTCTGGATTTAGTTGAATTTGGCTTGAAATGGCGAAAATAAGAAATTGAAGGTTTGGAAGTTTGACCGGAAGTTGACTTTTATAATATCGAGTTCGGATTGTGATTACGGAAATTTCAGTAGCTTCGTTATGTCATTTATGACTTGTACGCAAATTTTGCGTTCATTTCAGATTGATTTGATAAGTTTCAACACGAGATTTGGAAGTTGAAAAAAAAAAGATTCAAAGTTCATTAGGCTTGAATCAATGCGCGATTCGTGGTTTTAGCATTGTTCGATATGATTTGAAAGCTCTATTAAGTTCGTATGGTGTGTTAGGACTTGTGGGTATGTTCAATTAGGGTCCCGGAGGCCTCGGGTGAGTTTCTGATGGTTAACAGATCAACTTTTGGACTTAGAGAATTTCTGGAATTTTCTGGTGTACTGATCTGATTTCCTTATATGCGATCGCGTGGGAAGGTCCGCGATCGCGTAGGCCTGCTGGAGCAGCTGTGATGTTTGTTCATTGCGATCGCCATATATGGTATATGATCGCATAGGTTGGGGGAAACAGTGCATCGCGAACACGTGGGCAAGGCCGCATTCGCGAAGAGGAAGTGAGGCAGCAGGAGGTCACGCAAAGTTGTTCTTCGCGATCGCGTGGATTAGTCCGCAATCGCGTAGGTTTTTGCATCAGTGATCCGCGTTCATGAAGGCCAATTTGGGGGCAGTCTTTTTTTGTTCTTCGCGATCGCGTGAATTTATCCACGATCGCATAAGGTCAATTTTTTGGCAGTGAAAATTTGTGCTTTGTGATCGCGTGAATTTGTCCGCGATTGCATAAGGTAAATGTCAGGGCAGCAGAACTTAAGTTCTAAAAATGGGACTTCATCTCATTTTCCATTTTTGGCGATTTAGAGCTCGGGGAGAGACGATTTTCGGGAGATTTTCAAGGAAAACATCGGGGTAAGAGTTTCTAACCCAATTTTGGTTAAATTGCATGAATCTATTATTATTATTTTTAATCAACAAATTAGTTTTTTGGGTTGAAAATGGTAGAAAATTTCATAGACTTTAATTGAGGATTTAAAGGCCGAGTTGTGGTCGAATTTGAGTAATTTTGGTATGGTTGGGCTCGTGGTTGAATGAGGCTTCGGATTTTGTAATTTTTGTCGGATTTCGAGATGTGGGCCCCACCGTTGACTTTTGGTTGACTTTTTGAGAGGAGTTGAAAGTTTTATAAATTGTTAAATTGCAAGCATTAGAGTATATTCTGATTAATTTGCATGTTGTTTGACTAGTTTCGAATCGTGTGGCTTGGAATTGAAGAGATAGGAAGGCGTTCGGAGGTTGATACGCGCGGAATGAAATTTTCGGACTATTGTTTAGCTTGGTCAGCGGGGATTCGGCTTGTTTGAGGTAAGTAACACTTCTAAACTTGGTTCTGAGGGCATGAATCCCTGATTTTCGTGTTATATGAATTGTTTGGAGGCGACACACATGCTAGGTGACGGGCGCATGGGCGTGCACCATAGAAATTATGACTTAGTTGATTCCGTGGAGTTGCATAATTAAATAATCATATCATTACCCACATATCCTCCATGTGTTAGAGGAAATTGAGCTGAGACTCATGTTAAAGATCATGTTTAGGCTACGTCCCGATATTTTTTGGGACCCACAGAGGTCTTATTGCTATTGAATTACTTCTTTAAATTACAATTTTGTACTTAATCACATCTATCATTTGCATATCATATTTCAGTCTCTTTTGTCATTTATTGATACATTATATCATCATATCGGGTTGATTTCATGTCATTGAGAGCCCGAGAGATTGGAGATTTTGAGTGATATTTATGGGATCGGGCTGCACGTCGCAACATGTTTTATTTATTTATGCCTGGATCTGGCTATTATAGTGGTTGGGCTGAAGGATCCCCTCCAGAGTCTGCACCTCCTTAGTGAGCGCAGTTGATTTTATATTGAGGCATGGACTTTCCTGGACATGGATCTTGTCTGAATCATTTATATTTGGGATGGATCTTCCCCTGAGCATGGATCTTTCCCAAATCATTTATATTGAGGGATAGATATTTCCTGGACATTATACTGAGGGATAGATCTTTCCTGGACATGGATCTTGTCCGAATCATTTATATTTGGGGATGGATCTTCCCTGGGCTGGATTGGCATTATACAGTACTGAGTGACTGACTGTTAGTTGATATGTGTGTGTGTGTGTGTGTGTGTGTGATGGATCTTCCCTGGGCTGGATTGGCGATATACAATATTGCGTGATTGAGTATTTTGAGAGTGTGAGTACACGAGGTTTCCACTGAGGTGCATCACATACAGCATGTACATTGGCATGTAGATATAGAGATGTCACATTCTTCATATCATTCAACATTGATCTATTTTTCTTGTACTGAGTTTAACTGTTAAATTTAAAAGCATGCCTACATTTATGTACTGTTATTTCTATACTGGACTATACCTTTTGAGCTCGTCACTGCTTTCAGCCCAAAGGTTAGTCTTGTTACTTATTGAGTACATGGGGTCGGTTGTACTCATACTACACTTCTGCACCTTGCGTGCAGATTTTTGATGCTGAGATAGTTGCATACGGCGGGAGCTGGATCTGAAGATGTACCTGCATTCCTGTCATTGCTACTTCTTGTTCATGGTAGGTTTAGAATTTTTTATATGTTCATGTATACTTCAGACAGATGACATATTTTTATTTCACACCAGCTTTGTAAATTCTAATCTTAGAAACTCATGATTTATACTACCAGTCCTTGGGGAGTGTATTAGAGCCAGTTAAATATTAATTGAATCGGATTGTTGTTATTTGGCTTACCTAGCGAGTTAGGTTAGGTGCCATCACGGCTAGTTGGATTTTGGGTCGTGACAAGTTGGTATTAGAGCTCTAGGATCATAGGTTCTACAAGTCATGAGCAAGTGTCTAGTAGAGTGTTGCGGATCGGTATGATGACATCCATACTTATCTTCGAGAGGCTATAAGGGCATTTAGGATAATTTCTCATCTTTCTTTATTTATCGTGCGGAATTGATTCAGCTTGAAACATAAATCTTTGAATTCCTTCCATGCATTCGTGCGTGCATGTGAGTGCTCGGTATCAGCCGTGCATCGCTGGCTTGTGATTCCATGAACGAGGTTCGCGATGAGTATTTTGTGTTTTGGTGATGAGCTAGTCTGGAGGACTTGAGGCTAGGGTTAGACCGCAGCTTAGGCTCGGTAGCTTCAGCTGTGTGAACTTGTACATTTGGACTCATATGTCCGGTAGTGTCCCTATGAGTGAAATTTGTGGGTCGATGAGCGGTTGAATAGCTATATGATGAGCATGATGTGACTGCGGAATATGTTCAGATGGTTTGATAGTGACGAGGATAGTTTTCCTGAGATGTAAAAAGGACTATTGGGTGCTAGATTACTGTCTTGATGTGATGTATAGTCTCGAGTTATGAGTGTGGTGAAAGATTTTACATGTTGATTAATTGTGGAACGAAGTAGATTTTCATGTCTCGTTGTGAGTTCAGACTCAGGATGATTAAGTGATGGCGTAGTAATCGTGGCTGCGAAACGATACAACAAGATGCCAATTTGAGGCTAAGCAGGTGGGTTATCTCCTGCGTAGTAATCTACATAGGTGTATTCCTTATAATGTTATTTAGAGAGTTTCTTTTCTACCAGCGGGGTGTATGTGTTAAGATTTGAGTTTGGATTGGTTGAGGAAGTTGACTTGACCATCACGAGGATGAAGGCGAGCTTAGTAGATGATTTAAGGTATTTTATGGTTTGTGTTACCTGAGCTTGTGAATAATGTTCGTTGCATTGACTACAAGATTATGACAATAGTAGAGTATGGGTATGGTGAGTTATCATATGTTTTGTTATGTATGCTTTGAGCCAAGTGGGGGAGTTTGTTATCTAGGATTTGATTGCATGATTATGTATTGTATTGGTTTTGGTCTGAGTCATACTTGTGGATTAGTTATGACATGCAGAGGTTGAGATGGAGGATGAGTCGAGTAAGGAAATTCCTGGATACGGGTTATATTGCACTTTATGAGCATATGAAAATCATGAGACGAGTGAGCTGTTATTGGTGAAGGATGCAGTGCGCACGGAGTATGAATTTGATCAGTGGTGTTAAGGCAGAGATTACCTCTTTGAGTGTTTGATGTGCTAATGGGGCGCATGTCTTTCAGCCCGTTTGGGGCGAAGCAATTTAGATTTGAGCAGAGTGGATGACTCTCGAGAAGGTTCTAATGGGTTCGAGATTTATATATAGCAATTGAGAATTTTTCCGGACTTGTGTATGGATAGGATCTGAGATTTTCATTTGATGGTGTCGGGACTTGCTGTAATTCTGTATGACTATGGATTCTACATTTCAGTATAAGAAAGGTAAAAGAACAATTTTAATTTACATAAGGTATTTTCAGAGCGGGCATTTCGGTCGTGGTACTTATGGGGGTGCTTAAGAAGAATACAGTAGCTTATGCGCCTTAGGGTGGTGCGATTTTATGTTAGGATGTTGTAGTGAGCTTTGGGTAAGGATCGTAGTGTTCTGACAAGGAGAAATGTCAACTTGAGGGTAATTCAGAAGAAACTCGGAGAAGATAGGACAACTTGGTAGTAGGCTAGACCAGTATGGTAATGGTATGCTCGGTTCTTTTGGGTAATAATGATGTGGTGAGGCTCTACAGATGTTTTGGTTGCAATATTCTTGGGTTTGGTGACTTGCGTGGCATGGTTGAGTTAGAGGAATTCAGTTCTGATAGCTCGGTTATGTGCAAATGGGTTTCGAAGAGTTCTTGATAGTGTCTACCGCAGTTTGAGATAGATATTTTCTACCAGCGTGAGGAACATGTTGTGTATTGTGATTTCCACCTGGGTAGGAGTAAGTAGAAGGTTTCTAACTAACCGGGTATGTATTCTGCTGGTGACTCAAAGTGTTAATGAGGTTCTCGTGTTTTCATGTAATGGCCTAATAGAGGTGGCGCGTGGAGTGAGATTGAGATTTGCATGTGCAAGTGTACGATTCAGTTTTGAAAGGATGGTCGTGAATACTTAGACAACATGGGTGGTTTCATATGACTAGATGAATAGTATTACTACTTGGTATTTCCTGAGAAGGGTGCGCATTTCAGAAGGTGCATTGTGTTTTAACTTACATATGTTCATCTGTATTGTGGTACTCACCTGGTTGATAGACTGTTGATATTCCAATTATAGCTATGTGGCGCGGAAGAATTATGGAAGTATTCCTCGTTGGATGATCGTGCATGAAATATGTGTTAGTCATTCGAGTGCTGGAGTTGGGACCAGTTACGATGATTCATGAGTTCTATGAATTTGGAGACTGGGAGTTCTCAGAAGCATATTATTTCAGGGTTGCAGCTTTTTTGAGGTGAGCATTTTCTTTAAACTCAGTGGAGGCACTAGTTTCGTTAATCGTTTGTGATAGCTACGCGCTACGAGTGCGCATATATGTGAGGTTTAAGCCTATGTGCGGGCATCGGGCAAGTATTCATACTCAGAAGAATGCTTAGGCTATGATATGCCTAGAGTTGATTGTTAAGCATAAAGTAATAGCATTTCTTGTATCCGTACCTTTGTTGAGAACTACCTGGGCTATACTTGAGGTTACAAAGAGGCTAATTCCTTGAATAAACTTGGTAGTTGCTATTTCTATGTTAACTTGCTGAATTGAGTTGTGATAGCACACTTTGCGCATCCTACTCTATGGCGAGTTATTTATACCAGTCCAGGAGCATAAGAGTCTTATTTCATTTATCATATACATGTATACTTATTTGATTGCTCCTATATGATATGCTCGGACTGGAGGCCTGTGACCATGCTAGGCAGATTATGTAATTGGCGCGTGAGATGTCCGTACAGATCCATATACTGATATTATTGGCACGTGAATTATCCGGGCGGGTCCAGATATTGATACTATAGCACGTGAGTTATCCGTAGGGGTGATCTTAATGTAAGCTCTAGGAGATCTGGTTACTGTTATTAGATTCGTGTGTCTTGGTTCTACTATATATGATGAGCTCATAGCATTGCGGTTGTGGTGGTACCTGTTGAACTTGCAAAATTGTTCTCTTCTTTAAGACATTTTCCATTTTTGGGTACACGGATTGTGCAGTTTGTGGCTTGAGTTATATTGGTGTGGCATGTTTTTGGAATAGTTGTGTTTGATAATATGAGGTCATTGGACCTAGAATGGGTACTATCAGGTTTGATTACAGTATGTTTGGAAGAATAATTTAGAATTCGGCTTAAATAATTGGCTAAGGTACTTGTTGAACGAAGAAAGCCCCATGACTTGTTGATATGATAAGTGTTTAGAGATTCTGCGTGTTCTTTCATCATTGGTAGTGTATAAAGGTTTTGAATGAGGTTTTATCTTATATGAGATTTATCACCGGTATCAGGTTTGTTTTTAAACAGCTACGGTGATTAGAAAATTATTGCGAATATGCGAGTTGTGTGGTATGTTGTGTAATTATATCCTGGGTTTATGGCTACGGCTTGATACAGCTTGTTCAGACTTATACAGTGCGTAAATGTGAGGTTCGTGTCTTGAAAAGAATTATGGATGTTAGAAATTGGGCTCCAAGTTTTTGGGCTCAGGTTAAATTAATAATTTTTTTCAGTTATGTTGTGTTGTCAGGCCTATATAGAATAGGATGACATGGGATCACCCCCAGGTATGTGCGTGGTAAGGTGGAATAGAGATTTGAAGGTTTAGGAACAACATTTGGCACGTTCGAGGACGAACGTATGTTTAAGTGGGGGGAGGGGGAGGGGGGGAATGTAACGACCCGATCGGTCGTTTTGAGTATTCACAATCCTTTCAACTATTTGAAGTCTTGAATAGCTTCAGATGATGTATTATGAATAGTGTGTATTGTCAGATTTGGTTTTTAGGTGCTTCGTGATTAGTTCGGATGAATGAAATTCATGTTGCAAGCTTAAATGAAAAGGGTTGACCGGAGTTTGACCTTTGTGCAAACGACTCCGGAATAGAGTTTTGATGGTTCCAATAGCTCTATATGGTGATTTTGGACTTAGGAGTATGTTCTGGATATTTATTCTGAAGTTCGTAATTGAATTTAGTTTGAAATGGCAAAAATAAGAAATTGAAGGTTTGGAAGTTTGACCGGAAGTTGACTTTTATGATATCGAGTCCGGATTGTGATTCCGAAAATTTCAATAGCTTCGTTATGTCATTTATGATTTGTACGCAAAATTTGAGTTAATTTCGGATTGATTTGATATGTTTCGGCACGAGATTTGGAAGTTGAAAAAAAATTTCTTCATTAGGCTTGAATCGATACGTGATTCACGATGTGATTTGAAGGCTCGACTAAGTTCGTATGATGTGTTAGGACTTGTTGGTAGGTTTAGTTGAGGTCCCTGGGGCCTCGGGTGAGTTTCGGATGGTTATCGGATCAACTTTTGAACTTAGAGAATTTCTGGAATTTTCTGGTGCACTAATATGGTTTCCTTATATGCGATCGCGTGGGAAGGTCCGTGATTGCGTAGGCCAGCTGGAGCAGCTGTGATGTTTGTTTATTGCGATCGCCAGATATGGTGTGTGATCACGTAGGTTGGGGGAAACAGTGCATCGCGAACGCGTAGGCAAGGCCGCGTTCGCGAAGAGGAAGTGAGGCAGCAGGGGCTCATGCAAAGTTGTTCTTCGCGATCACGTGGATTAGTCTGTGATCGCGTAGGTTTGTGCATCAGTGATCCGCGTTCGTGAAGGCCAATTTGGGGATAGTCTCTTTTTTTCTTCGCGATCGCGTGAATTTACCCGGGATAGCATAAGGTCAATTTTTGGTAGTGGAAATTTGTGCTTCGCGATCGCGTGAATTTGTCCGCGATCGCATAAGGTAAATGTCTGGGCAGCAGAACTTAAGTTCTGAAAATGGGACTTCATCTCATTTTCCATTTTTGGAGATTTAGAGCTTGGGGAGAGATAATTTTCGGGAAATTTTCAAGGAAAATATTGGGGTAAGAGTTCCTAACTCAATTTTGGTTAAATTACACTAATCTATTGTTGTTTTTATAAAAAAAATTGTGTTTTGGGTTGGAAATTGTAAAAAAATTCAGAGATTTTAATTGAGACTTTGAAGGTCGAGTTGTGGTCGAATTTGAGTAATTTTGGTATGGTTGGGCTCATGGTTGAATGAGGCTTCTGATTTTGTAATTTTTGTCGGATTTTTGATACGTGGGCCCACTGTTGACTTTTGGTTGACTTTTCGAGCGCAGTTGGAAATTTTTGTAAATTGTTAAATTGCAAGCATTAGAGTATATTCTGATTAATTTGCATGTTGTTTTACTAGTTTCAAATCGTTTTGCTTGGAATTGAAGAGATAGAAAGGCGTTCAAAGGTTGATACGCGCGGAATGGAATTTTCGGAGTATTGTTTAGCTTTCTCGGCAGCAGATTCCGCTTGCTCGAGGTAAGTAACACTTCTAAACTTTATTCTAAGGATATGAATCCCTGAATTTCGTGTTATATGAGTTGTTTGGAGGTGACGCACATGCTAGGTGACGCACATGCTGGCGTGCACCATAGAAATTGTGACTTAATTGATTCCGTGGAGTTGCAAAATCAAATAATCATGTCATTACTCACATATCCTCCACGTGTTAGAGGAAATTAAGCTGAGACTCATATTAAAGATCCTGTTTAGGCTACGTACCGATATCTTTTGGGACCCACAGAGGTCTTATTGCTATTGAATTAATTGTTTAAATTTACAATTTTGTACTTAGTTACATCTATCATTTGCATATCATATTTCAGTCTTTGTTGTCATTCATTAATACATCATATCATCATGTCGAGTTGATTTCATGTCATTGAGAGCCCGAGAGATTGGAGATTTTGAGTGATATTTATGGGATCGGGCTGCACGCCGCATCATGTTTTATTTATTTATGCCTTTTTATTGGTTGAATAGAAGTTTTATTAAAAGAAGCATAATAAATGTGGAGGGGACATGAACCTTACCTCCAATACAAAAGTAATTGTACACTTAGTCATCCTAGTGTGATAACTAAATATACCTAAAATGTGGTAAGATGTTAGACCTATAGTAATGTGGCGATTGTCAATTTTAAAATGATAGAAAATCGCATGTAAAAAAAAAGTGAGGTTGTTCTAGGTCAGTTATACAAAAAGATACATGTGTTCCTGCTTCTAATTGTGTGATTTAGGGAAGTAGTCCCTTGTATGTACATCTGATATCCAAAAGAGATTTTTAGAGTTCTCAAGAGAGTGACAAAGGAGCGCGAGCTATCTTCAATTTTGCTTTGACAAAAGCCAAGTTGAAGATGACTGTACATCAGTTGGGAGCTGCTCTCTTCTCTTGTCTCAGTCTGATGATGTTCTACTGTTGCTTTCCAATCTTGTGGTGTCTGCTGGCTGGTACTGCTGTGGTGCTGAGTGGAGACATATTTCCATTGTTGCACTGTAGTTGGAGGTGTTCATGATGATTGCTGAAGTTGCAAGAGATTGAGTACCAGGTGTACTAGTACTACCCTTTGCAACTGAGCAATAATCTGAACCAAGTCAAGTTGCCTATAGTATGGTGGAGGGTGCTAGTTTGCTGATATTCTATTAACTTTGCTGTTGTGTCTTGAGACTACTGCTGTTTTGCTTTATGCCTGTGTAGATCCTTGTTCCTTTGTTGCTTTGAGATAATTAGGGTATTGTTGATTATCATGTCTTGAGCCTGTGGTCCCGTGACTTGAAGTTTTTGCTGAGTTTAGTGTTGTCTGTGCTTATCCTTACTCATGTACTGCATTGTGTTGATTGAATGCTTGTTGAATGTGAGTGTTGGGGGAGTCCATGATGGTTGAATTGGATTGTTGCTGCTCTTGTATGTGTGCTTCCTCTGCTGGTAATATGCTGGCTGAGTTTCCATGTCTTGAAGCTACTGCTGATGTGCTTTATTCCTGTGTATATCCTTGCTCCTGCGCTGCTTCTAATGAGAGTCCGTTGGTGTTTCAGTTTCCTGTGATGGCTGTTGGCTCTGTGGATTGTTGATGTGCTGCTGAGTATAGTCAGGTTTCCAGTATTGCAATGTGGCTGGGAATGTCCAAGATGATTGCTGCAGTTGCAACATATTGAGCACCAAGGGTGCTAATACCACACCTTGCAACTGCAGCAATAATCTGGACAGTTTCAAGCTGCTTACAATATTGTGGAGGGTGCTGGATTCAGTGGTGAAGATGGTATTTATGCTGCTATTATTTTGGATTCTTGTTTGCTCCTGATGAAATGGCAATTTTCTTTGATTCTATGATTTTCATTCCATGTTGTTGTTTCTGCTCAGTTGTGTGCTGACTGGGTACCATTTCTTTATGTTGTCAGAGAATGTCCATCTTATTGCTCCCAGGTTGCTGCTGTAATGTAGTAGTGTGCTTGCTGAATTGCTGTATTGTATGCTAGCAAGGGGGATCCATGATGATTGTTATGATTGCAATGGATTGAGCATTAGAAATGCTACTATCATACATTGCAATTGCAGCAATGATCTGGCTTCCTCCAAATTATCTGCATAGTTGAGAGCTTTGCTGAGATTGTGTTTATGTGTTCACTGAGTTTGCTTGGAGTAATTGGGATCCAACCTACTAACCAAAGAGGCAATGTGATGCCACATTGCTTCTTTAGCAGTGGTATAATCTCTCACAGTGACTTCACTGCTGCTTGAATTCAAGGTGCTGGTGGTTAAAGAATTGAGCAGGTGTTGATAACAGCCTCTAGCATGTCATGCAAGCAAAAACTTCATGTTAGATTGAATCCACATATATTTCTCCTCATTACAATTGTTGTGATGATGCTTGTGGTGGCAGCTCAGGTATAACATTGAGCCTGCAAACGACAGTGTATATGACTGCTTCTCATCATGGCCTCTCATTGGCTTCTTGCTGGTGCCATACTTTTGTTTGGTTCCACCTGTGTACATGTGTTTGCAGAGTTTGGTTGGAGTAATTGGGTTTTGGCTTACCAACCACAGAAGCAAAGTAATGAGTAGCTTGTCTCCTCCCAGTGATCAGAATTTCACTGCAGCTTGATTCCAATGTACTGGTGATTAAATCTGTGAGCAGGTGTTGATGGCAGCCCTTTTTAGCATTTCCTGCAAGAAACAACATCATGTTAGATTGTATCCAATTATCCATTTTCTCCTCATTACTGATGTTGTGATGCTGTTTTTGGTGATAGCCCTGGTAACAGCGTGTCTGTGTGATGCTGTTCCATGGTACATCATATGGCAGCAGTTGTTGTGGAAGTATCAAGCCTTTGCTGTATTTAGCAGTGTTGGCAGATTGTGTTCCAGTTTTTCTTTGTTGCTGCTGCATTGATCTCCAGCTTCTCCTGACTGTATGAATTAGTTGGTGTGGTTGAGATGCAATTTTAGTTGTTCCTGTGTTCCTTGCAAGAAAAGAAGAGAATTTAGTGTAAAGTCATTGCCCCATTCTTTCTTTAGCATTGATGTTTTGCTTTCCACCAGGTTGCTTGCCCTTTGGCAGTGTTACTGCCTCTAGTTTCTTGCCACTCTTACTCTTATGTATGGGCATTGACTCTTATCACTGTTGAGCAGTCTTCTACTTTGTATATCCAAATCATTAAAACAGTAGCATTCCATTGGTCCACTGTCCAGTGCATAGTTGGCCAGGTGATTTGCCATTTTGTTACCTTCTCTGAATGTGTGTGTTATTACTATATTGTAGCTTGCCATCAATTTCCTGATCTCTGAAACTGTTTCATCGATGGACCATGGCACTCCATTCTCTCTTGATACTTTTCACAAGCATCATTGAATCAGTGTGAAGGTCTATGAGAGTGTAGTCATTGTGAATACAGAATCTCAGGGCCTCAACCATTGTCTGTGCTTCAGCTTCTGTGTTTGTGCCTTCTTGGATTTCTTTAATGCATGCATATATGATATCTCCCTTCTCATCTCTCAGTATAAAACCAATGGAACTTCTTCTTGGATTACCTCTGGAGGCTCCATCTGTGTTTACCTTAGTCCAACCTTGACTGGGGAGTTCCCAAAGTACTTTTGTGTACTTCAGGGTGGGGGTGTATTGTTCCATCACAGTGAGTATTTCAGGCCATTTATGTGGGATGTTGTGCATTCCTGGATTTCTGAATTTGATAAGTAGCTGAAGAGTAGAATTGATCTGGTAGATTACTCTACTGATAGTGACTGCATCTCCATGTCTGTGGCTGTTTCTTCTCTTTCACAACTCCCATACAATCACTGAGGGTAGGGCCTGCATTATTGGTTTCAATTGATTGATCACTTCTGCAGTCCAGCATTTGGTCACTGCTTGGTGTAGTGTGATTCCTTCTGTGTCATTTCCTGCAAAGCCAAGCAAATACTTCCACACTTTTTTGGCAGCATATGAAGTTAAGAAGAGGTGTTGTCTTGTTTCCTCCTGAGGTTCTGCACAACAATTGCATTTAGAAGTCATGTGGTATCCTAGTTTTTTGAAGAACTCATCCAGTGGTATTCTGTTTCTCCATAGTTTCCACATGAAAAATGCTATCTTGAATGGCAGTCCTCTCACCCAAATGTTCTTGTAAGCATTATGGGGATGCTGCCTATTTCTCAAGTACTCCCAAGCTGATCTGACTGGTTTCTATCATCCATATTGGTTTATCAAGTGCATCAATGGAGGTTGGAGGTTTACTATTCTCCAGTATGTGTGTAGCAAGTTCTACTGGGAGTATATCCTTGATCTTCTCCTTATTCCAGTAACCATCACACACCACATCCTGAATATTTTGTATGGTTTCATCACGTATAAAATTAGGTGGGTTGACAAAATATAAGGCTCCTAGTCCAGTCCAGTTTTCAAACTAGAATAGAGAAGATCCCATCTTAGGTTGCCAATAGATTTGATGCTCCTGCAGTCTGTCATTTTCCTCCATATGTGAGAACCACCTCTCCATGGTACTATTATAGGATTGAGCTTTTTGCAGTATTTTTGACTCATAAATGCACTCCACAGAGTTGGTTTTTTTCTTCTGAAGTTCCACCATAGTTTACAAAATAATGCTGTGGACATATCATGTAATAATCTGAAACCTGCACCACCTTCCTCATTCGGAAAGCATAGAGTATTCCATGATGCCCAGTGCCTGCTAGGGTTTCCCACAGATTTGCACCAAAAAAATTGTGCAATAATCTTGTGTAGTTTATTAATTACAGAGGTTGGGGGGTTTACTATAAAGAGGAGATGTATGGGCATGCTTTGTAACACATGTGTGATAAGCACTGCCTTTCCCCCTATGGAGAGTAGTTTCCCTTTCCAATTTTGCAATCCATCACCTTTTGTATGAGACCTTGATAGTAATCTATCTTCCTTCTCTTGTAGAAGACTGGGCATCCCAGATAAGTAAAAGGGAAATCTTGCCTCAGTATTCCTGTGATTCTTTGCACTTTGTCTGTTACTTGGGTTGAGGTGGAGTGATGCATGTAGATAGCTGACTTGTTCTTGTTGATCAGTTGGCCTGAAGCTTCTTCATATTCAGTCAGCACTTCCATTACCAGTTGGAGTGAAGTGTCATCTGATGAGGAAAAGATAATGGTGTCCTCTGCATATGCTAAGTGGTTTATTTTGGGACTCCATTTAGGCAGTCCAAAACTACAGAAATACAGGTTGGAGTGTAAAGCATTGAGTCCTCTAGACATAGCTTCTGCTGCCAGTATAAAGAGGGAAGGTGACAGAGGGTCGCCTTGTTTGACTCCTCTTGTGGATTTAAAGAATCCAAATAGTTCTCCATTGATCAAAACAGAGTACCAGTTGTTTGCCACAATCTCATTTATCATGCCAATGAATCTCTCTTCAAATCCCATCTTCCTCAGAATCTTTGTCAACAAAAGCCATGACAGTCTGTCATATGCTTTTGTCATGTCCAGTTTGAGTACCACATTTGGTCCTGCTTTAGTTCTCAAACAGATGTCTGTTACAATTTCTTGAGTTAGCAAGACATTTTCCACTATGCTTCTGCCTTTTACAAAACCAGATTGTTCTTCAGCGATTAGCTTTGGTAAAATGCTTACCATTCTGTCAGAAAATTTTATTGCTGAAATTGCTGAGACTGATTGGTTTCATGTCTGAGAAGGTCAATACCTCCTTCATTTTTGGCAGTAGCACCAGGTTTGTGTGTGTTATACTCTTGGGGAGAGTATGTCCATTGAAAACTGCTTTTACCATATCCACTATGTCATCCTTGATTATATCCCTGCAAGATTGATATAAACTACCATTGAAACCATCAAGTTCACCAACACTTTCAGCATTAAGTCCAAACACTGCTTGTTTGATTTCTTCCTTTGTTGGTTGCTGCATTAGAATATCAGAACCTGTGTTTTCCATCAATATGGGAATATGATCCAGGATTCTGAATGTGGTAGGGGTGTTTGCTTCATGGAATTGGGCTTTGAAATATTTAACTGCTTCCTCTGCTATTTCTTCCTTCTCTTCTAGCCATATACCCTGATTGTCCTGTATTCTCTTCAGTTGTAATCTCTTCTTTCTGCCATTCACTTGTGCATGGAAGAACTTTGTGTTTCTGTCTCCATCTGTGAACCATGTCATACCAGATTTTTGCTTCCAGAATTCCTCCTCTAAGGTCAAATATCTTATCAAATCAGCCTGAACCCTTTGCAGCCTTGCTCTGTTCTGTGCAGTAGGTTGTAGCTCAAATTGTGCTTCATGTACCTTGACCACTTTCTCCAGGCTTGCTATTTTTTGAAAGATGTCTCCATATGTTGCTTTACTCCATGTTGATAGAGCTCTTTTCACCTTCTTCAATTTGTGGTTGAATACCAGAAAGGATCCCCTACAAAATCTGCTTTCCAGTTTTCCTTTACCATATCTTTAAAAGAGTGATGTTTTATCTAGAAATTGAGGAATCTGAAAGCTTTCTTTGCAGGTGTGGTATTTTGGCTGCAGGCTAGTAACATAGGATAGTGGTCTGACCCTATCTTTGGCAAGTGAGTGACTTCCAAATGTGGCTGCCATTATTGAAGTGCACAGTTAGCTAGGCATCTGTCCAATTTCTTGAAAATACAATCTTCCTCTACTCTCCCATTCCACCATGTGTAGATGCTGCCCTTAACGCTGAGTTCAGAGACATTGCAGGTGTTGATGCAATGTCTGAAGTCTTCCACTTCATTTAGAGATACTGGGAGTCCTCCAAACTTCTCTTCTTCATCCCATATCACATTGAAATTACCCCCTACAAGCCATGGCATTGATATATCTCTGGCAAGATTGTACATACTGTCCCACAGCTCAATTCTCTCAGTAGCATCACATTTTGCATATACAAAGGTAACAATAAAAGCAGAGTGTGTCTCCATGTTTGTCAATTGTAGTGTTAGTTGCTGTTCCATATCATTTATTACCTCTTCTTCATGATCATCATCCACAAATACCCATATTTTGTTTGAAACATTGGCATAGCACTTTGGCATCGCAATCTTCCTTCTGTACCTCTCCAGTTTTTTTAAATTTCTGCTTTGGTTGCATGAGCCCAATGAATTGAAAATGGTGTTGTCTGTGCATATTGATCAGTCTCTCAAAAGCTTGCTGAGTGTTGACTGATCTTATATTCCATATGATTCCATTCATGATTTAGTGTGGTATTTAAATAGGATCCTCCTGGTTTAGACCCCTGACATTGCATTTTGATTGTCCTTGCCCCTTTTGGCTGATTTCCTTGCATCCATAAACTTTGGTGATATATCTGCTTGTCTTGCCACATTAATGAGGTTTTGAGTAATAGATTCCTCATCGAGGTCCCTTCCTGTTCTGTTGTATGCTCTCCTTTTTCAGTAACTCCTCTGTATTCTACTAATTGTGTATTGATGTCTGCTTGGCTCATTCCTGTGATCTTTGTAATGTGGCTCAGCTGTCCTTTATTGGTAGTCGCTTCATGTGAGGTAGTAGCTACCTCCTCCTTGTGTTGAATACTCCTGCCTTGACTCTTACTTTCCTTTTCTCCAAAGTTCTGAGCATTATGAGATTTGAATTGAGGCTTAGTGGGGATGTTTGGCAGACTCACTTCCAATGTTGTAATCTCATTGTTGGATATTGAGAACTCCTCATCTATGTGGTTAATATGAGGGTTTTCCCTTTTGTCTTGTTGCTTTGCCTTGTCATTTATACTTTGTACATTTGGTTCTTCTTCCTCATCAGTTGAATCCTCATTACTTCCCATGCCTTCTGGTACTGCTTCTTCTTCTGACCCTTCCTCTACTTGCTCATTCCATAGCTTGCCTTCATTGAGTTGGATTCTGTCAGCCTCATTCACCTCAGGTATCACGATTTCTTGGCATGATTGATTTGTTGTGATGTTATTGATAAAAGCCCTATTGACCCAATGTCCTGTTATTTCTTTGCTTTCAAATGTTATTGCTTTGTCTCCACTTCCATTTACCTCTGCTTGTGTCTTAGTAAGCTGAAATGGCTTGCTAGTACCTGGAGTGGAAATTAAATGTGTTGCCTTTGAGGCATGTATATATACTCTCATTGCTTCTTCGGCTACAATTAGTTGATTGTCTTCATTGGCTCTGCGCTGTTCAATCTCCAGTACTGCAAACTTGTTGTTTGTCTGCAATCTTTGTACCTCTGTAGTAGCTGGTGTTAGTGTCAATCTGCTTTTGGATTGGTCTGCTATTTGTTTGTCTTTGCTTTGGGTTCGATTGACCTCCTTCCATTGTAGACCAATGTTGCCAACCACCTTACCACTTGACAGGATCATGAAGGGTGCTGCTTCTTTTGTCTTTTCCTTAGATTTTTGCTTTTCACTAGTGGTTTCATTCAGTAGTTCAGGATGAAGCTTCCAGCATTCTAGCATGTCATGACCCTATAACGTGCACTGTTTGCAGTATTTGGGTATGAAGTCATATTAAACTTTTACCCATTCAGTTCTTATGCTCCCGGTAAGTTCATTCTCAATATCCATGCGGACTTTCTTTGGTAGTTCTGTTACCAAATCAACTAAAACCTTGACTCTTGCACAACTTGGACAAGTTTTATTGATTGTTGTCATATCTACATGCAATGGCTTTCCAACTGCTGAGGCTAAAGAAAAGAAGCATTCTTTAACAAAATAAGTAGGTAGCAGATTTGGGAATGAAATCCAAGCCATTACTTTGGACGTTTCTTCTCCTTCTTTGAATTTGGCGTCATAAATCAATGTCCTCATCTGATAATTGTATCCATCTTTTGCTTTCAGATAATATAATGCCTTCGATGTGAAGTTGATGAAGTCTTTCCATAGCGTCAATTGAATTAGCACGTGCCTGTCTCTGAGGAGCCCAATGTTACAATCGCCTTTAATTCCATACTAAGCAGGAATTAACCTGCGCAGCTCTTGAATGTCAGGCCATCCATAGGAAAATTTATCGATTACTGCATATTGAAGGCCTTCGATTATGTTCATTCTATCAACTTCAGCTTCTGTAAATTTGACATAGGGCTGCCCTTGCAAGAAGCTTGCTCTTTTAAAGGGTATTGGCTCGATTTGTGCTATCGAGTTAGGGTTTACTGTTGGGGGCGAGTTTAGGGTTGAAGGTCTGAGTAGACGACTGTAGTCTAGGGAATTGTTGACTGGCTGTGTTTGTGGTGGGAGGTTGGGAAGTGAGGGGAGGAGGTTCACCAGCCGGTTGAGCTCCGACCGGCGTCGCCATGGATAGCGATGAGAGCTTCGTGTTCGTCGCGTCACTTTCTCTCTCTATCGCCAGAGCCTCTCTCACTAAAAGGTGGACCCTACTTGTCAGGCTTTATTTATTTATTATTTATTTATTTATGCCTGGATCTGGCTATGATAGCGCTTGGGCTGAAGGAGCCCTTCCGGAGTCTGCACCCCCCACAGTGAGCGCGATTGATTTTATATTGCGGGATGGATCTTCCTTGGACATGGATCTTGTCCGAATCATTTATATTTGGGAATGGATCTTCCTTTGGGCATGGATCTTGCCCGAATCATTTATATTGAGGGATGGATCTTCCCTGGACATGGATCTTGTCCGAATATTTATATTTGAGGATGGATCTTCCCCTGGGCTGGATTGGCCTTATACAGTATTGAGTGACCGACTGTCAGTTGATGTGTACATATATATGGGGGATGGATCTTCCCTGGGCTGGATTGACCATATACAGTACTACGTGATTGAGTATTTTGAGAGTGTGAGTACACGAGGTTTCCACTGAGGTGCATCACATACAGCATGTATATTGACATGTAGATATAGAGATGTCACATTCCTCATATCATTCAGCATTGATCTATTTTACTTGTACTGAGTTTAACTGTTGAATTAGAAAGCATGCTTATATTTTTGTACTGTTATTTCTATACTGGATTGTACCTGTTGAGCTTGTCACTACTTTCAGCCCAAAGGTTAATCTTGTTAGTTATTGAGTACTTGGGGTCGGTTGTACTCATACTACACTTCTGCACCTTCCGTGCAGATTTTTATGTTGATGTAGCTGCGTACAGCGGGAGCTGGATCTGAAGATGTACCTGCGTTCCTGTTATTGCTGCCTCTTGTTCATGGTAGCTTTAGAAATTTTAATCTGTTCATGTATACTTCAGACAGATGACGTATTTTTATTTCAGACCAACTCTGTAAATTTTTATCTTAGAAGCTCATGATTTGTATTACCAGTCCTTTGGGAGTGTATTAGAGGCGGTGAAGTTAGGTGCCATCACGGCTAGTTGAATTTTGGGTCGTGACATTTACAAAAAAAATGGCACAGATCCTCAGAACCTAAAATATCATAAAAGGTAGAACGAGCGTCGACTAATATATCGATTTTAGTAATAATTAGTCTTTACTTATTTTTGTGTAAACTTTTTCATTTGAAGTATTCTTGTTCATCGTTACAACCAAACTCATTTATCTCATTTGAATTATCAATATAATACTTTTGATTGGATTTATTATTCGAAACATGAGATAATATATCTTAATATTCACATTCTTTAATTCCAAAAAATATTATTAAAACAAGCTGCAACTTAGTTCATTTGTATTTAATATTCATGATTGTTATAGCAATATTTTTTTTGTTAATTTTAAATTTATAAATATTAAAAAATAACTACATGACAAAATTATATCTAATGTGTATGATATAATATGCATGTTATCCATCATTAATTATTTAACTTTTATATTAAAAATTATAAATCACCTTAAGACTTTGTGCGCATGTGAAATATTTAAATTAACAATACTCAAGATGGTTCAAACAAAATCGGAAAAAATGGAATTGACATGTTTGATGATTGTTACGTGGTTGGAAACATTTAAGGACTTACACAATTTAAATATGGAAAAAAGTTATATAAATAAAATTAAACTCAATTTTAGATTCGTAAATATTAAGAGGTTCTACCTAGTTCAAATAAGGAAGAATTTAATAAATAAAAATTCGTTGATTTTTAAAGTGCTAAATATTAGGAATATAAGTAAATTAAAATTACAAATTTGTCCAATTTGAAATCTATTTTGAAAGGGCAAAAAAGGCGAACGACATTTCGCTAAGAGCTTTCGTGTTTTTAATATAGTACTAGTCTTTATAGTCGTGCGTTGCACGAATATCTCAAGTCATGTTGCATTTAAAATAAAATACCATATGTAGTGGTGGATTAGGTTTTTAAATTCTTTTTGAATCGTGAAACGTTGGTAGTTTGGGATAAAATTATTCCGACCTTTGTTTTTTAGTTAAGATTCAAAACAAAAACTACCAGTTTTTCTTCAATTTTATAAACTGAATTATCAAGTTGATAAAATTACAATAGGTGAAATATATGCATCGAAAACTAACACTCATTTTCTGAAGATTGTAATAAATTTGAATGATTGAATGCAAAAAAAAAAAAAAAGGGACGAAAAAAAATGCACTTTCTTGGGGGAAAAAGCTGCTTGTGGCAGTACCTCCTTCACGTTCTCTTCTTCGGCAAAATAATAACTCGTAAAAACACATGTGATATCAACCTAGCAATCAGCATCACAAATCCAAAAGAAATATGCAAATAGAAAACATAAAATACAGCCAATTTGTGTATACCTGATATAAATAAAAAATACAATCGATTGCAAAATTATCTATAACATGTACGCCTTTAATAAAAAAATAACACTAATAATACTTAATGCATAACTTATTAACCTTTAGAAAAGATTTTAATTAAAAGTCCATATACTATCAAGATGTAATATAAAATTTTATTTATGAGTTGTGTTAAAATTTTAATTGTAAAATTCCAGTGACGAAAATAATTTTATTATGAAATTCCATACGTTAAAATATTTGAAATAGGTAATTGACGATTTTCATTCCTAGTTTTGGTTTAATGAAGGTCTTACAGCAAAGATGATTCTATGGTGGTCTTAGCGGTAAATAAATTGTTAGTCCAACTTCCATTACTTTGTTCCATGTTGATTCTCCTCAATCCTGCCCTCTCACCAAAATTAATATACGCATGCAATAATATACTAAATCCTAAATTTTAAGCATATAAGTTTCCTTGTTTGGATACAACACCATCACAATTTTTAACTCTTCAAAAGATACGTCCTTCTTCAAGTATAATTCTTCCTGAGAAAGGGTTAATTTCTCAATTATGTCCATCTCTGTAAGTCTTTATTTGAAAGATTTAAGGGCATAGTTGATCAACATTTTAGAGTTATTTTAGTCGTTTAATATTTAGCGTGAAACATTTATAGTTTTATAATAATATAGATATAAATATAAATATAAATAGATAGATAGATATAGATAGATAAATACATTAAAAGAAAGAAACACTGCTATATATAGGGTTAGGAATTATTTACAAAATAAATAAGATTTTGTGGTTAACTGAAATTAGTTGAACACAAAATCACGAAGTAGTAATCAGTTAGTAGACCTATTAGTGGATAGTAATAAATAAGTGGGTTAAAGAAAGTGATTAATAAGTAAGTTTACTAATAATATTTATATATTATTTTCTCTTTTGACCAAAAAAAAGTTTATTAATAACACTACTAAAAATCAGTATTTTAGCGACCAAAAATTAGCGACCAAAGTTGGTCTGCCCCAAAAAGCGACCAACATTGGTCGCCAAGTAGAGGAAAAAATTGAAAAAAAAAACTTAAATCAAATAGCGACCAACTTCGGTCGCTAATTGGTCTCCCTATTCGTCAACTTTTTGACCGGACTGGTCAGACCAAGTTGGTCAAAGAAAATTCAGACTTTGCGACCAACTTTGGTCGCAAAACTGGACCCACGTTTATATTATCGACCAAAGTTGGTCGCTAACTGAAGGGGAATTTTATGGGCAAAGAAGCGACCAAAGTTGGTCTCCTATGTTGAACATTAAATAAATCAGATTTTAAACTTAGCGACCAAAATTGGTCGCATATCGAAGGTGAATTTTATGGGGAAATAGGCGACCAAAGTTGGTCGCTTATGTTGAATATTAAATAAATCAGATTTTAAAATTGGCGACCAAAGTTGGTCGCTTATTGAAGGGAAATTTATGGGGAAATTGGCGACCAAAGTTGGTCGCTTATGTGGAACATTAATTAAATCAGATTTTAGTTGGGCGACCAAAGTTGGTCGCCATTTGGAGGAATTTTTATAGGGAAATTGTCGACCAAAGTTGGTCGCTCTCTTATTAATATATTTAGTATATACATACTGTATTATACCATATATATATATATATATATTTGTTTGATTATTTGTTTACGTCTATTTATAGTAGCTTGATATATATATATTGATATATAATACACTATACAATATAATATACTATAGTATAGTGTATTTTATATATATATATATATTTGTTTGATTATTTGTTTACGTCTATTTATAATACCTTGATATATATATATATATATTGATATATAATACAATATACAACATATATAATATACTATAATATAGTGTATTATATATATATATAACTTGATATATACGAC
>MCJB01031550.1:3730-32020 GCA_002018475.1 Nicotiana obtusifolia
TTCGTCCCAATTCTTTAATCTACAATTATAAAATAGCTTAACGGTTACTTACTACGCTTGATAGCTATATTTAACCAAAATTCCCCAAATTTCATGTAGTGATTCTCTACACTCCTTCTTCCCCTAAACTTCATTAAGGGTATGTACAGCACATGCAACCTATTTACAACCCACAATGTTCATGATTCATTGTTGTTTAACTTAATTTATTTGACTCTGCAGCTCCTATTTCTATTTTAAGTTCCCATACGCACGTAACCCACCTACCATGAACGTTTGGGGGAAAACCACATGAAAGGGAGTAGTAACTTACCTTGCATGTAAAGTATTCAGCCTCCTTCCTTGTTTCCCTCAATTTCCAGGTCCTTGTCCCCAATGGTGTTTGTAGAAGGAGCAGGGATTCAGCTATTGACCCTCTATGTTCTTCAATTCCTTTGTTTACTTTCGTTAACCTCCAACCGAGGATTTGGAAGAGGGGAATTTGGTGGCTTTGATGCTATGGCTTGAGAGAAGTCTTTTGGGGCTTTTCACTCTTGCTGGGAATAGAAAAATGAGAAAGGGACGGGTTTGGGTCCCTTATAGAGGTCTAGGGGTAAAAAGCCACGGACTTGAAAATGTCCAAAATGCGATCGCATACCCGTCGCAGACAGGGTATGCGGTCCGCATTTTGGTCGCAGATTCTGCCCTAGAAAATCTGTCGCACTATGCGACGCAGAAGGGCCAGAAATGCGGTTCGCATTTCCAAAATGCGATCGCATTTCTGGTCGCATTTTGGACATTAGTTTGGCCCAGTGTTCTGCCTCACTCTGCGATGGTGGGTGTCCATTCTACGAACGCATTTACCAAATGCGATCGCATTTTAGGTCACATTTTTGACAATCTCCCAGCCCAGGGTTCTGTTCCACTCTGCGATGGAACCTGTCAATTCTGCGGTCGCATATGTGTTATGCGGTCCGCATTCTGACCGCATTTTGCTGCTTTTGTTTTCTTTGAAATTTTAAACCATTTCCCGGGTTCTTGGTTCTTTTTACGTAACTACCCCTTTAGCATAATTAAACGAACGTGTTGTACGGGTTGTAACAGAAGGGTTGGATAGTTTCACAACTTGATGTCAACAATCCATTTTTGCATGGAGACCTACAGGAAGAGGTGTACATGAAGTTCCCTGCCGGAGTATCCTCTCCTAAACCTAATCAAATGTGCCTCTTAAAGAAATCACTCTAGGGATTAAAGCAAGCGTCAAGACAGTGGTATGCTAGACTTGCGGGAGCTCTAACATACAAAGGATAATCCAGTTCCCTAAATGATTAATCCTTATTTTTGAAACAAAATGGTGGTCTTATCTCTATTCTCGCTGTGTACGTGGATGATATATTGCTTACATGAAATGATACATAAGAGATCACTCAGATTACTAATTTTCTCAACACGAAATCCAAAATCAAACATCTAAGGGACATTCATTATTTTCTAGGGATAGAAATTCTACAAGAAAAGCAGCGATTCATAATTAATCAAAGACAATTTACCTTATAATCGCTGAAAAAGTTTGATTCTTCTGGTGTAACCGTGTCCCCTCCCCTTTATCCTTATTGCAAGTTACAGGGAGACCATGGACCTCCCTTGCCAGATCCTACTGTTTACCGTCGAATCGTTGGAAAGCTTAATTACCTCACTAATACAAGACCTGATTTGTCTTTTGCCGTTTTGAGTTTGAGTCAATACATGCAAAAACCCTGTCTTTCACATTTTTCTGCTGTTTTGCGTGTCTTATGGTATTTGCGTGCAGATCTTGCTCAAGATATTCTTTTAGCAGCAGATCCTTCTTCTTATTTGCTTGCATTTTGCGATGCCGATTGAGCTGCGTCTCGAGATTCACGTAGATTTGTGAGTGGCTTCTTCATTACTCCTGGGATGCTCCTATCTCGTGGAAGTCCAAAAAATAGGTCTCCATCTCCCTTTCTTCCGCCGAGGCGGAATACAGATCCATGAGAAAAGTTCTGCTAAGATCACCGGGTTGGTGCATCTGCTCCGAGATCTCTCTATTTCTCCGTCTCTTCCTGTCCCCATTCATTCTGATAGCCAAGCCGACATTCATATAGCTCACAATCTCGTCTTCCACGAAAGAACCAAACACATAGAGTTGGATTGTCATTTCGTAAGGCAACAATTTTTATCGGGGCTTATTACTCTTTCTTTTGTCCCATCAGAAAAATAACTTGCCGATTTGTTCACCAAACCCTTATCCAGGGCTTCTCACAAAAATATTTTGTGCAAGTTGGGTGTTCTTTCTCTCCCCTCCAACTTGAGGGAGGATGTTGAAGATATTAATCCCCTTGTTAATTTGGAAGAAGAGTTTGCAGGGGAGAAGATAGGTAAAGAGAAGAACGGGAAGAAGAAGATTTCAAATCTTTGAACAAGGGATTTTCGGACATATCTATGTTTTAGACTTATGTTCTAATATTTCTTTTCTTTGATTAACTTATTGACTGGACACATGGACACATCAGAGCCTTAAATCATTTCTTATGAAGATTGAATTTAGGCCTCCCCTACCGATGTATTTTTACATCCCACAGCTTCCATTGATCTTAGAGAAGCCAGCTGTGAAGAGAAAGCTTCCTCTAAATTTTTTTATGTGCACTGCACATATATATTGATAGGAAGGAATAAAAGTTATTATACAGTTATACACATAGCCAGTAGGATATTCACAAGTGTATAGGAATAGTTTCTTTTTACATTTCTTTTTATATCAAATACTTGTATAAATATATCAGTGAACAGTGAATATAACCAGTAAACAGTGAATATAACCAGAGAAAATTTTCCACTCTTCCTTTCTTCAGTTTTGTTTTAAACAGAGATGAAATGTTGAAAAATAATTCGTGATGATGAATCTTAGTTTATCTAATGAATTAACATCATTTAACAGTCGGCAAGCTCTTAAACATCATTTAGTCGGCATGTAGTGCATGGAGAAAGGAAAAGATTAATTGCTTCAGTCTTTGTGAGAAGACCGTCAATAGAAAAAAAGGTAACGAAGAGTGTGGTTGGGGGAGTTAGATGAATCACATGGGAAACCACTCGATACCTACTCATTTTGCATTGCCCACACTTTCTACAGCTATGGAGGGGGGAGAGGGCCCCTTTCTCCCTCTCACTTTTTTTTTCATGTCAAAAAAGTGATGTCTCTAATTAAATTATTTTTTATTATAATTAAGTAAAGGGTATCCAAATGAGGACTCGATGCGTTAGAATTCTTTTTCTTTGGAATAAGTTCCGACCAACGACTTAGCCTTTTATAGGGTAGAGTAATAATACACCTTTCATCTATTGAATAGTGACTGAGAACCATAAGCTTCTATCTGAGCAATATACTACTGCCTATAAGAGTTTTAGGTGCAATTTCACCTATACTAAACGAAAAATTAGAGGTGCTCTAACAGAGGAAAAAAAGAAATCCAATTGTCTTTGAAATTGAGTAAACGAAGTGTCTTCCACCTTTTTTTTTAGGTCGTACAGGTCAAATTATCCCAAAACAAGTTTAGACAAACGAGAGCAATAACAAAAGAAGGTGGCTCATGTCAATTATCACATGGAACAGTGCATCTTTAAACATACCAAAAAGCTCCTTTCTCAATTTCTGTCAAAGGTGCCATTCGGCCTATTACGTGACGGTTTCACAGTCGCATCAAAGAGCATCCAACCATCAGTAGCTTTTTTGTACATGGCCCCGCCCCTTTAAGCACTTCTCCTTTTAGTCAACTACATCAATCTCCAACATGATTACATGTTTTCTTGCTAAGCTCTCCAATTATAGAGCACCAACAAACCCTAAATATCTACTAGCACAGTTGACAGTACTACTAGTTAATAAGAACACATCATCCTGCAATGCTGGACCGACAATCATGCCCCTGCCATCTAGTAATTACTCGGATAACCAACCCCCTTTTAACCTACCCAGTAGCCACTAACGGCTTTAATGTCCTCCCTAAGACTAAGTAGAATTACGAGAAAGAAAGAAAAATCACATCACAAAAACAAGAAATGAATTACTTAACTATTACCATCCATAACCCCCAGTTCTCATCCCAAAAACCAAAAATCAGGACTGGGAACAATAACGAAGTAGAAAAAGAAGAAAAGTGAAATCTCGACGCATTCAAATGTCAAGCAGCATTTCATTAAAAGCCTTGTTCAACAACATTCCAGATATAATAAAATAAGTCTACATCTTTCACTCTCACTCATTCATAACAGGCTTGTTTTCACTAGCTTTTGGCCTCTGTTCCTTTGGCTTCTGCTCTTCTGTTTTCCTGGAAAAATTGTAAAGATGTAAGAAGCATTCTTACATAAAGATCAAGGGATGCAGAAAGATGTTCATAACCACGTCGGATATGCATCACAGATCAGCTTCGACATAAAGAAAAGACCTAAATTGAGGAAATAAGAGCCTTCATATAACGGAGATACGAAAAACCCATTATCAACTTCCTAATCCATTACACAACGTGATATACATTTCAGGAAAGAAAATACAATCAGAATAAAATGAAGCATCGCTATGATATTCAGCGAGGAAGGGTTACCCTTGTTTGTTGGAGTAAGGAGCGTAGCTGTATCATAGTTGGCATGGAAACATAATTAGATTTGATAAAATTAATCAATCAATTCATTACGCCTCAATCCAAACATTTAGAAAAGAAAAAACCACCTTTTAAAGGAAAGAACATGCATGTGAGCTATCTCATTACGCGATGATGCTTTTGACAAGATAAGTGCAGAATTGCTAGAGGCAGCAGCTTGAATAACTACCACCACTTGAGTCTATTTGAGTTAAATAGCATTTGTCTGTATATGGAGAGAGAGAGAGAGACAGAGGGACAGAGGGAGAGAGAGAGAGAGAGAGAGAGAGATCCTGCTTGTTTAATGTTGAGGTTTAGATATCAAGATTGATCTGAAGGATAGATTCAATCAACTTACAAACACTGGATTTTGAAAGAAAAAAAAATGAAACCAAAAAAACATTTTATGTGCAACAATGCACCATTAATACAGCAACCTTCTTATTATAATAATATAGTGTTAAATATCACTAAGGAAATTTTTTTGAAGACTCTAAACCAATGAAGTTGTGGAATTCTCCACTTTTATATAACAAGCTACTTTAGAAATCTAAAGTCCTAATGTATAATTTTATTACACGTCAGACAATTCATACTGCTCCAGAAATTTCCAATTGTTTACCGATGACTCTAAAAAGTCTTTAAAGAAGTAGCCATTATACAGTATTTACTTTCCTTTAACTGAGACCTCTTTTCTCAGCATTTAAGTCATAAATGTTATTTGCATTTCTTACTTCCTTGTGTTCTCTTCATGTTAATTAATATTTCGGTGGTTAGTTTATGTCATAAGACAAAACCTCTTATTATGTTTTTACGAACTTAATAAATGTCTTTGTATGGCATATGAACAAGTTAGAGCTTCTTTTGTAAATTATATGATTATGCTGTTATAATCTGAAAAAGTTAGGACCCTACAGTAGAATTGTAACAATGCTAAATTTTTAAATTGACGTAGAGATATTTCTATACAAATTACAAACATAATCCGCTAAGACTTTCAGTTTCAACAGCAATTTAACATGCTTTGGAGAAATCAAATTGAGACGTCAAGGTAACTATTTGCTTTACCAAAATTATTTGTATGGGAAATCCATACGGATAGCCTTCTTTTCTTCAGTCATTAATTTATTTGCAACTTCCATTCTTCTACTTCATAAAGAGTAGAGTTTCTTTATCTTTTCATTAATTTATTTGCAACTTCCATTCTTCTACTTCATAAAGAGTAGAGTTTCTTTATCTTTTCTTTAAACGTTATGTTTAGAAGAGGTATATTCTTCTTTTTAAGGGAATACTGAGCACTTCACGAATAAATTTAAGATATATAAATATATATGTAGCAACTAATCATTTACTGGAACAAATACTCTCGTAATTAAATGAAGCATAGCGGTACATGCTTTCTGTCATATTACATTCAGCGACCTGCTGCTCTAACTTTCAGTGTTAAATCTCTAGTGGCTAGTTGATACAAGACAGTGGTTCGATGAAGCATAAAAACATTTCAGTCCATCTTATAGTGAATAAGACAACTAATCCAGACTCTCCTTATCTACAATTAAAACTAACCAAGACACAAGGTGAGTTCACAGGATTGCATGTCAAACGTCTATTCTACTTGTCAAAACTTGTCATAGAAACATTTCAGTCCATCTTATAGTGAATAAGACAACTAATCAGACTCTCCTTATCTACAAAGAAAACTAACCAAGACACAAGGTGAGTTCACAGGATTGCATGTCAAACGTCTATTCTACTTGTCAAAACTTGTCATAGAGCAGAACCAACTGAGATATCTATATAAGAAACCAAAAAGAACTTATGCAGATCTCACCAGCAGAAAAAAAAAGAAAAGGAAACAAACAACAAGAACGAGCAGGTAATAGAATACAAAGGATATGATAGGGAATCTAATTATGCTTACAAATTTCAAATCTTTTCATGCACGTAAACATACACATTATTCTGATCATTTGATGCTCACAGAACTGTTGTTAAAAGTTAGACAAGCCAGTTCAGATACTCGAATTTGTGTTCGTTACCTAAATGTGCAAGCGTTAAGTTGGTTGACTCTTGACTTTTCGACTCTAATTGAACCAACGCTTAACTGGGCCACAAATATAATCTAGATGAAGCTCATCGACATCCATTCCAGTTAACCCAACACCTATAACGTCTATACCAAAAACTTGATCAATTATCTAGACCATTTCACAAAACCATAGGAGTTTCATCAAAACACCAAGATACATTCTTTACTTTACCAATATCCAATAGCTATGGCATGAATCATTAATATTGTACCAGATAGTGAGAATATGATTTGCCCAAGAGCACTCGATGGCATATCATAAATGGGTTTACATACTCTCCAGAGTCAAAATAAGGCGCCAGAGGTTCAAATGTATGACAATCACAGGGCAAAGACATTTCGAACAAAAAAATCACTCGCTGGCGAAGCCTAATCGAAATGACTATTGAAATAACAATTGAAACAAATATAACAGGAAAAGTCACAACTATGACAGAATCAATATGGCATGCAGAAATATCAACCTTTTTCACCTTCCACAAACAAAACTGCTACAACATCAATACTATGAAAAATTTTGTCGGAGAGGCGACAGTTAGTTTACAGCCAAAGAGAGAATTGTGCATACCTCTTGTCGGAGGCGCCACCCTTCTGGCTAAGGAAGGATCGAAAAAGCGGCGAGTTGACGTCGTAAATCATCGTCGTCGGTCGGATTTAAACCCTAATCTCCTCTTTGAACTTCTCTAGCACAAGTGGATCCTTTGACAGTTGGAATATAAAAGTAAAAATGCGGAAAGTTGGATTGGGCTATCGTAATTTTGAGGAGAAAGGACAAAAATGGTCCTTCGAAGCACAATATTGACAAAATAGTCCCTCCCCTGCCCAGTCCTTTTCAACCCTTTTCTTCTTTTCATTTCTTCTCCTTGTTCTCCCTTTACCAATCCAACTTCATCCATATTTTTTAAATCACCACCAGTCCTCCCTTCCGCTCAACCATTTTCTTCTCCTTCTTCTTCCTCACTAATCCAATTTCATTCATATTTTTTTAATCATCATCCAATTTAGTTATTTAGAAATAAACTTTGATTAATTTATTAATTTTTGAATATCCACAACTAGAGGAATTCCAACTTCAAAGAATTCTTCCTCTCTCTTTTCTTTTAACTGAATTCTTGACTCCCTTAATAGAGAAAATGAGTTACAAAGTTAGGAGAATTTTTGTACGAAGTGGAAGGGGGTGGATTTGGTACTTACAAAGTTATTTCCCCAAGAGCTCTTAACCTTTATCTTTATTTTCACTTTTCATATTAATTTTTTGTAGACTAGACAAGAAATTTCAAGCTCCTTTTTAGAAATTAATCTCTCAATGTATGTCGAACCAGATAGTATATGATATTATAAATAATATCAATATTCAAAAATAAAGTTTTGAATAAATAATTATACATAAAAAAATAAAGTATAAAATTTTACAAATAATCAATGTAAATTATTGCATGATAACTTGTTTGTCGTGGATAATTCTTTAATAAAATACAAATGTTTTTCCTATGACAAAGAATTAATAAGAAGAAATATATATATATATATTATCAAAATTGAGAATCTGATAATTACTCGATTATCTCCACACAGCCACATGGATATAATAGAGGAAGCAATATGGAGAAGAATATAGCTAACTTGTGTTAGAAAAATAACTAAGTAGAAGTAGAAAAAGAGCAAGCTAGCATAATTCTTTGCAGTTCAACATTTTTGTGTATGTGCAATGCATATAGCGAGCCGAATGCATGAATTTTTTAATTTTGTCAGCAATTTGAGTCTTTATATTTTCAAATGTAATATATTCAATTTGGTATCTGTACAACATCTTTTATACTGTATAATTTCGTCAAATATTTATCTTATGATTCTCATCTTCTCAAACTTCAATTACTTTCTATTAGATACTTTTTATCAGGATAATTGATTTTCAGATGTAATTTTTGGTTTATAAGTATAATTGTTTCAACACAATTTTCATGTTAAAGAACGTGATGATTTTTTTTGTTTGGATTTCCACTAATTAAGAAGTTGGCCACAAAATTTAAAATTTTCCTTGATAATTTTGAAGAAATTATCACGTACATGAATTATTTTGAATTTTACATTTTCTGTCTCTCGACATTTCCTTTTTGTTAAATTCTTTTCGCAGAAAGCTAGATGTTGTTTGGACATATTTCGTGGCTTTTAATTCTAAATTCTTTTATGATTTTGTTCATTTGATTTTTTCATTTTTAAGTTTCTCAATATTTTGAATCATTCATATAATTTTATTTTCAACACGTTCACTGTTCGTATTAATTGATCCCCCAATATTTATTTTATTGTCACAGATCAAATACCTTATTCAAACATACATTCATAAGTTAAATCGACATTGAGAAAGAGTAATTCATGTATAACAAACAAAAGGAATTAGGAGATACAAAAGAGTAACACAATCATCAATTAAATAAGACAAAATACACGTAATTCAGAAAACTTTTCTAACCTAGAACCCAACAATCTAAATTTGAATTAAAGGAATGAAGAAGGCATAATCTTTCTTTAAAAAAACTCAGCTGCAAATATAATCACTTGCCTAAATTTTTATTTTTTTTTTAAAGTTTTGGCTCCAATTGTGAACTACACTTATTTTATGTGATATTTCTAATCTCTAGATGCCCCAGTCCAGGAATGTTACTTTCATTACCTTCCAAACATTTTGCAATCGTGTTCCTACTTATGCAAGTAAATGCAATTTTCTAAAGCCTAAACACTAACAAAGATATTCATGAGTTTATTAGTGTAATCTTTTTTTAAAGGATTGTGACTTTTAATAAAGGAATATGAAGAATGTTAGGATTATACGAAAAGTGAATCAAACGGAATTGGGGGTTGCTAACAGGAAGCAAAGACTGAAATGGTGGTTGTTCATTTCAAAGTTAATGGACACGTCCCATAAGAAATATTTTCTTGTAAGTAGTATATTAAATTATTATTTAAAAGGATATTTTAGTAATTTAAATTTTTATTTTGGGATTCCCACTTTTAATATAATATAGATTTTTCGAATATTTTTTATGAAGTAATGTAATACTAATACTTACATATATTTAAAATTTATAAGTTAAAATTTGAAAAAGAAACCTAGGAATATCATACATTTGAAAATCTTAAGAAAATTTGGTCATATTTCTTAAGGATTACAGAAAGTAAATAAAAAATATCAACATAAATTTCGATATCATCTCCTGAACAATCATTACTATCTAGCTTATATGAGATCATATTTCTACTGGTTTGGATCTTAAATTTTCTAGAAAAAAATTGAGAATGATTACAAATGGTATTCCAATACCTTAAGTATGATACACAATAATATATTTTATTTGAGTATGCTTGATGTTCTTCAATATTTTTGGTATATTATACAGTATAATATATCAGTTAAATCCTGATATACTGTAATTACTAGTCATGATATACTTTGTTTGAATATGTTAAATAATATTCATGCTAAACATAGTATAAGACGAAGTAAACTATATAGTATACAATGATTACAGTTGAACTATGGTGTGTTAAATGGTATTCACAATAAATCTTGGTATATTGTACATTGTTACATGAGGTATACTATACAATATACCATGATTCAACAGGTATACTTTGTTTATGTTAAATGGTATTTCCAATATTCTTAGTATACTATATATTGGTATACCATAATAAGTATTGAATCATAGTATAATTTGTTTGAGTATGTTAAATGGTATACTACACATTGGTATACCATGATTAATATTGAATTATGGTATTCTTAATATTCTTGGTATACTAAATATTGGTATAATATGATTAATGTTGAATCATGATGTGCTTTATTTGAGTATTTCAAATAGTATAACAAATATGTATACCATGATTACAGTTGAAAGATGATATTCTCAATATTCTTGATATACTACACATTGGTATACTATGATTCGACAATCATGGTATTCCCAGTATTTTTGGTATACCACAATTACTATAGAATCATGATATACTTTATTTGAGTATGTTAAATGGTATTCCAGTATTTTTGTTATACTAAACACTGGTATACCATGGTTACTGTTGAATTACAGTATTCCTAATATTCTTAGTATACTATACATATGTATACCATGATTACTGTTGAACCATGAAATATGTTGTTTGAGTATGTTAAATAATATACTCAATATTCTTGGTATAATATATCTTGATATATCATGATTGGTATTGAATCTTAGTATACTTTTTGTTTAAGTATGTTACATGATACACCTAATATTCTTGGTATATTATATGTTGGTATATCATAATTACTGTTAAATCATGATATCTCATATTTTTGATGTACTACATATTGGTATACCCTGCTTAGTGTAGTATACCAAATTCTAAAATTCGACGATTTAACTACAAAGCTCAGCTTAGGGATCAGATATCGATATCGGAAGATCAGGCCCATCACTTCTTCTTGACTTCGATGATTTGCCTGCAAGAGGATCATCGAAGGTTGGAGAAAGAGATAGAAAGCTGTTGTGGATCATCCTGTGGTTACCGGATGATGGGAATAACAAAGCAGAAATTTGGAAATGAGCACGAAATGTCAATAGAACAAAAAAAAGGTAAAAAAGAGCGAATTTTTTTTTTTTATAAAAACCTAAATTTTCTTACATAATTTTAAAAAATATTTACAAATAAAATCAAAAAATAGAAAATAAGTGATACAGTAACTCTCTGTAATTATAGATGATTAATGATTGTATAGAAAGTATTCTAATATTTATTTTAGGACTCGATTATTTATCTAGAAAGGACAAAAATAAAAATAAAAGTAGAATAAAGCGATAAAATTTGATACAAGCACCGGAAATGAGTAAGTTTTTACGTGTTAAGGCTGTCTCATTCTCGTGAACATCCAAATGTTATTACAGTGACTTTACCCTTAGGTGTACTGCAGTTAGGTACTGTAATTGCACCCTTGATTCTTCCGAATGACAATCACAAACAATTTGTCCGGTGACTTTGGCATGTATTATCCTTTGTTTTCTTGTCCAAGTTTGGACAGACCAATGGATCACATGTAACCAAAAATTTAATATTCTATAGAGTAAGACTAATAAATGTGTTTATCCGTAAAATGGTACAGTTGAATTTATACGTGATTTCTACATAAGTGAATTAACTTGATCCTGAAATAATAAATAATTGAAGAGTTACGCAATACTTAGCCTTAAGATATAGACGAAACAACAAAAGCAACAATTCCGGGAACAAGGTTTCCGGACTCAACAACAAAAGAATCGAGAAATCAGAAGATAAGATTGGATTGAGCTTTGTATAAATATAGTCTAAGTCAGAAAATCCCCCTTTTACAGTGACAACTGAGCTCACTATTTATATATGAAGAAGGTCCTTCTTTAGTATCAATTATGAGGGGCATTGATGAAGATATAATGGTGCACATAAATGCCAAATTCCTTATAACGGATAACTGCTGTTAATGCTATGAATATTTTCTATTGAATTCTACCGGGAGAAGAGCATTCATCACATCTTTATGAGCATTATTCTTCTCGGTGACAAATGAAACAGTTGTCTTCAGTCTTTAGTCATCCCCTTGTCTTGGGTTCCACGTGTCCCTTTCTCGGACGGCCGCGTGCCATAACATATTTTACCCAATACAGATAGTCCCCCTGTTTTCCTGTGACATAAATTTTTGTTACCGGGAAGTTGGTAGAAATACTTTTTTGGCGGGAATTACTATAATTCCCTCTGAAGGCTTCTGACGGTTGATTAGACGCATGTCTCTCCGCATTTAATGCCTCGAACACGCGTCTTCCCATGATTCAGCACATCTTTTGCCGATTATCGAGATAAAATCATGGCCATGAATTTAATCCCCAAAACTTTTACTTATACGTATCAACTTCCACCCATACACTTCATAAACTTTTCGAACTTTCTTCATCTAACTTGCATATCGTTTCTTCATCTTTTTTTTAATTCTCTTCAAACGAAAGACCCTTTCTTTCTTACAATGGCTTCTTCCTTGAAGCGCACCGGTTCCTCAAAAAGCAAAAACAAAGCCGAGGACTTTTCTCCTCCAACAGTGGGCTCCATCATCCCTAGAAGTCTTATTACCACAAAAGGCTTCAAAGAGAAATTTCCTACTACTAATTCTCGTACATGGGCCGTTAGCAGTTATCCTTCTTCCATACGTCCTTCGTGCATTCCTGTTGTGAAAAAAGACTGTCGCTGCCATGATTTAGAAATTATCGCTCCTGACCTATGGAGCGAGTCACCCTTCCCAAGGAGGATTTTACATATGTTTACACATATCCCATTATTTTGGGTGCGTTTTCTTTGAGCGGAGAGCTTGACTCCGTGATTGAGGAGTTTTGCCTTCATTACCAGGTGTGTTTGGCACAAGTAAGTCCTTCTATGTCGAGGACGATTGCTTACCTTCGGCGTTTGTCCCAGGAAACTGGAGAGGAGCTATTCTTAGCTCAAATGATGAATCTTTATTCTCCCAAAATCTTCCGCGGGAGAATGATAAACCTCTGCAAGCGTGGCTACCATGCTTTATTGTCTAGTATGAATGATGACAACGACCGTGGATGGATGGAACAATTCGTTGCAATTTCCACCGGCGATAGCATTCCGGCAACGGCTTCATCCTTTCCGACCACTTGGAACCGCACTCGTAAGCTCTTTGTTTAGTATTTCCTTTAATTAATAAGAATTTTAATGGCCGTAGTGATCCTCCATCCTTCGTTTGTTTCAGCAACTCGATGGGTCCCACTGGTGATTGAAGGTTTGGACTGATGGGTACAAAAAATTTTGACCGTTACGACGCCCGAGACTCGTTTGTGGAAAGAACTAGCCCCTAAATACGGGTGGAACGCCATGAACCATGGTAATTCAAACTCATCTTGTTTCAATTTTTCATGTAAAGAACTTGATTGATCTCTTCTAACCTGTCTATGAAACTAGGTCTACCCGCGGGCTCTGTTACCGTTCCCGAGGAGGATGTCTTAGCTAACCCTGCTGATGCAGTGAGGCTGCTTCAGGAGGCACTTACTCGAACAGGTGGCTCCGGGCCTGCTTCGAGGGCAAATACTTCTTTTTGGAGTCCCCGACTGGATGACAACAACCGTAGAGAAGATGCACCTCCACAGTAGGGGAAAAGAAAAGGGCGAGGACCGATGCCCCTGAGTCATCTTGGATAGCGATGGTGACTGGCCCTCCTTACGGGTAGGTCATAGACACCGTAATGATCGATGATGATGAAGAAGCTATTGATGGAGAGCTTCTCTACATAGAAGACGACGATCCTCATCATCTCAACAGGATGCTCAACCTGTTGAGAGAGTTAGACCAACTGAGGATGATGCCTTGGCACTTTGGGAAAAATTTGATTTAGTAGATAATGTCAACTCCCGTTTCGGGACCCAACTGTTGTGTCCAGTACTGCAGAGCTGAGTACCGGACCCTTGCCGTCTTTGGTTGGCGAGCATCCAACAACCAGCACTACATTAGACGCAACTACTTCTCACTCTTCAAATCCATCAGCTTTATCTCCATCTTCACCAACACCAGCAACTGCTACATCATTTCCATCTTCATCCATTCTTTTACCAGCAATTGCTACACTACCTCCGCCGGCCGCGTCTGACCACGAAGAAGAGGTTCCTCTTCCACAGTCCCCAGTTCACTGGGAATTTGGGGAAAAATTATGCCGCCCCTTCTGAAGATCCGCAAAGGAGGAGGAACGTTACTCTTTCGGTCTCTACCGGATGCAACTTGCTAATTATCTGAAGCCTTTTGCTTCAGAGAAAGACTGGGAAAAAATTCAAGCACTCTCGGGAGAGTGTTTGTTGAACAATGCTATACATAACGCCGCATCGGTACGTTCCTTTCTTCCTTTATTACTTCTCTGAAGTTTGGATGTGAGCATCTCCTGAATTTTACCCTTATTACTTTGTAGGTCAACTTTCTTGCTTCTGAGGTCCTTTAGAGGTTGATATGTGAAAAAGAAGAGATTATCTCCGCACGGGATCAGCTTTTGGCAGGGCAAGAGCAATATGTCGCTCACTTTTCGGAACTGGAAGCCAAAGCCACTGAGACTGTTGTATTGGAAGCTCTTTTGCGGCAGAGTGAACAAGAAATAGTAACCCTTAGCCAAGAAATTGGCCCTTTGAGGGTTATATATATTTGACGAAGCCAGGACTAAATGGGTTGAAGTCCATAACGCCGTTCTTGCTGCAACCGAATGTGAGGCTGCCTCCGCTGATAGAGTGATTAACTTAGAGTCAACTTTGAACTCCAAAATTGAAGAGCTTGCTGTAGTGGAGCAAAACATGCCCAGCTAGAAAAGAAGGCTCTTTAGTTCAATTGTCCGCGACTTTGATGTCAGCCTCAAATCTACTAGGTCCGCCCAGGAAAACCTTTCTCCGAGGTAACCCAACTCAAAGAAGAACTCAAGAGCCGAGCGGCTTCCCTAGTTGTTGAAAAAACTTATGCCATGTACAGCATGAGCAGAAAAACCTTGGAAGAGGCCAAAGCTGGTGTCATTGACTTTGATGCCAAAATTCCTAAGGCTCGCGAGCTTGAATTAGCTGCTAAAAGTGGACTCCTATCGAGGTCTGATGCACCTGGTCCTTCTGGTTCCGATTTTGAGTTTTTGGGAACTGAAGAAGAATCGGAGGATGATGATGTCAAAGGCCAAACTAGTAAAAATGTTGAGCTATTAGTGGATCCGTCTACTTCTTTCGGGGGCACGGACAGTTCTCTTCATATTCCGGAGACAATGTAGTTTAGCTTTTCCTTTCTTTTTCCAGTTCTCGTATCTATGACATTTTGTCATGTTTTGGTGAATAAAAATATCTTTTGCTCAAGTATTGTTTGACTCTTCTCATCATTAGAATATTCATGAAAGCCTTTAATCTTTGCATTTTCTTTAAGAATTTTGCACAGACTTTTTTGCGCCTTATTATGTGAAACTTTTGGGTGTATTCTCCACGAAAGCATTTTTAGCTCTGGGCTTCAGCCCTTTTCCGTGAGGGCTTTGATAAGTATTTGCGCAAGTTTACTTTTTGCGTCCTTTTTGTGTGCGGCTTCAGGTGTATTTTCCTCCGATCGCATTTTTTATTTCGGGCATAAATTCTACCTGAACCAACTCTTTACCGTGAGGGTTTTTATAAGAGAGGGCTCTTATAGTGCTCTTGAAGAAGACGCCTCTTGTTTATTATGGCACTAGCATTTGAAGTACTTGTTTAACTTTCAAACGACAAAGTTAATTTATCGTTCAGACAAAAAAAAGATATAAAATAAAAGAATTTTATTTTATTCCTTCTATTTTCAAAAAATACATAAGCATTTGCTATCCTGAAAAGAAATTGTCATTATTTGTGGCTAACTTGTACAACTTGTTTCTACGAGGCTATTCGCGTAGTCCCGGGTCCCCAGTCCCAATGATGTAATTATATTTCAGTTTTTCATTCTCGGTCGACATGGCAGTCATTGTTGCCATATCCTCATATCATTCCCCCCCTCCCTCAGTGTTCGAATGCGAAGAATGCGAATTGGAACAATAAATGTCTTGTATCTTCAAAGATTCCACTAATGCATTGCAAGATAATCCTTAACTTGGTAACACACTTTACTTCCCCTTAAGAATTTATGCTATCGCGTGAAAAACTATCTAACAACCCTCTGGTGGTTTGTGCTCGTGTATAATCAGCTAACCTTTGCTCAATAGCAAACTTAACTTCCCGATTGGAATTTGCTATAGAGAAAAATATTATCTAACCATCCCCAAGTGGATCTCTGCTTGTGTGCCTTGCTATTAAAGGTCTTACTGCTGCTGTCGTCGTAGTATGCTTTCCGTTGCTGCCTCGTTAAAAACCTTACCAGAAAAATCCAATTGGGACAAAAACTGAACAGGGAAAAAGGGTGCAGCACATACTTTCTAATCGGATGATGTTCAACAGCAATAATATCTTTTGAGGTGTGCCACGTTCCAATTGCTGGTAACTTCTCTCCATTTTGGTTTTCCAACTCGTATGAACCTTTTCCAGTGATAGCTGAAACTCGGTAGGGGCCTTCTTACGTTGGACCTAGCTTCCCCGCGTTGAGCTCTCGGGTATTGTGAGTTACTTTCCTTTGGACCAAGTCACCTACTTTGAAATAACAGAGGTTGGCTCTTCGATTATAATACCTCTCCATTCTTTACTTTTGAGCTACCATTCTTACATACGCCAATTCCCTATGTTCATTGAGCAGTTCCAAGTTGACAAACATTGCTTTGTTGTTCGATTCTTCTTCTGCCTGGAAGTATATCAAGGTCGGTTCTCCTACTTCCACCGGGATTAAAGCTTCTGCACTGTACATGAGGGAAAAAGGGGTTTCCCTTGTGCTCGAATTGGCCGTAGTTAATGCCCATAGAACTCTGGTTAATTCCGCGGGCCAATTTCCTTTAGCCGCTTCCAACCTTTTCTTGAGGCTTTGAATAATTATTTTATTCGTCAACTCCGCTTGATCGTTTGCTCTCTGATGATAATGGGAAGATGTGATCCTCTTTATTTTCAAATCTTAGACGAACTTTGTAACTTTTGCACCGATAAATTGTAGCCCATTGTCACGTGCTATCTCTTTTGGTATTCCGAATCTGCAAATTATATTTTTTCACAAGAAATCCACCACTTCGCGTTCTCCAATTTTCTGATAAGGACCTGCTTCCACACACTTCGAAAAATAATTAGTTAAAATTAAAGAAATCTTACCTTTTCGGGAGCCAATAGTAATGGTCCGACGATGTCCATTCCCCATTTCATGAACGACCACGGAGATAGGACCGAATGTAAGGGTTCTGCCGGTTGATGCCCCAGTGGCGCGTAGTGTTGACACTTATCACATTTTCACACGAAATACTTGGCGTCTTTTTCCATGCGGGGCCAGTAATATCCTGCCCTTACCAGCTTCAATACTAAAGAATCTTTGCCCGAGCGGTTGCCGCATATCCCTTCGTGAACCTCTCCCATGACATAGTTAGCTTCGGACGCTCCTAAGCATCGGGCCAGCGGGCCTTGAAAATATTTTCTATACAGCTGGTCTCCCTTGAAGCTATATCGCGCTTCTTTGGCGCGCAGCGCCCGGGATATTTTGGGGTCTTCAGGTAGCTTCCCATGTTCGAGATAGTCGATAATTTCAATCCTCCAGTCCCAGACCAGACTAGTTGAATTTACCTTGTAGTAACCATTTGTATCCAGGACTGAGTTCATCAATTGTACTACCGACCCAAACTCCGATCCCTTTGTTTCTGTTGATGATCCAAGGTTTGCCAATGCGTCTGCTTCTGCATTTTCTTTCCTTGGGATATGAGTAATTGACCACTCTCAGAATCGCGCCAGCAGAGCTTGAACCTTTACCACGTATTGTTGCATGCGCTCCTCTTTGTTCTCGAAGATCTCGTAGACCTAATTTACCACCAGCTGTGAGTCACATTTGATTTCGATGACCTCGGAATCAATTCCCCCGTCCAACTCGAGTCCTGCAATCAAAGCTTCATACTGTGCTTCGTCGTTAGTTAAATGGTCCGTCCTGATGGCTTGCCTCAGGGTTCCCTCGAAGACGTGATTAAGACTATACCGAGCTTGGACCCTTTCATGTTGGAAGCTCCGTCTGTAAATAAGGTGCAAACCCTTGATGTCGATTCTGACATTATCATTGCTTCCTTGGTTGCCTGAGGCAATAATCCCAAATTGAAATTGGCCACGAAGTCAGCCAAGACTTGTGATTTAATTGCAGTCCTCGGCTTATATTATATGCACTCATTTCAACGGCCCATTTGGCCAATCTACCCGAGATCTCGGGTTTATGGAGGATGTTCCGCAAAGGGAAAGTAGACACCACGGCTATCGGGTGGCATTGAAAATAGGGCCTCAGCTTTCGAGCGGCAACTACGAGAGCTAAGGCCAGTTTTTCCAAATGTGGGTAACGAGTTTTTTCTCCCACTAAAACTTTACTAACATAATAGATAGGAGATTGCGTACCTTCGTCTTATCGGACTAAAACCGTACTTACCACAACTTCCAAGACCGCGAGATAAACGAGCAACGTTTCCCGTTCTTTTGGTTTTGAAAGCAATGGAGGGCTTGACAAGTATTTCTTTAAATCTCTCAAAGCCTGCTGGCACTCTCGTCCATTCTAAATTATTTTTCTTTTGAGTAGTGCGAAGAAACGATGACACTTTCCTGATGATCGGGAAATGAATCTTCTCAAAGCTGACAATCTCCCCGTAAGCCTTTGGACTTCCTTCATGCTTGTCAGTTGGTCCGAGATATCCTCTATGGCCTTGATCTTATCAGGGTTTACTTCAATCCCCCTTTGTGATACCAGAAATCTCAAAAACTTACCAGAGCTGAACCCCAACGCGCAATTCTTGGGATTAAGCTTCATATTATGCTTCCTTGGGATGTCATTAGTCTCTTGCAGATGTTTAAGATGATCACCTACATTTGAAGACTTAACGAGCATATCATCTATATAAAAATTCCATAGTTTTTCCTATTTGACTTTCAAACTTCTTGTTCACGAGCCGTTGATAAGTGGCTCTGGCGTTTTTCAACCCGAAGAGCATCACATTGTAACAATATATACCGAAACTCGTTATGAACGAAGTTTTTCCCTGATCTTGCGGGTTCTTGTTAATTTGGTTGTACCCAGAATAAGCATAGAGGAAATTCATTAACTCGTGCTCGGTTGTGCCATCGATCATTTGATCGATGTTTAGTAGTGGGAACGAGTCTTTCGGGCACGTCTTATTAAGATATTTATAATCTATGCACCTGAGAAACTTATTATTCTTTTTAAGAACTACTACTACATTAGCTAGCCAGTCTAGACATTATACCTCCCGGATCGAACAGATATTAAGTAAGCGAGTTACCTCTCCTTTGACGAATTTATTCCTGGCTTCAGCAATCGAGCGCTTCTTTTGTGTTACCGGAGGTATGTTAGGATCCAAGCTTAACTTGTGTATGGCTACCTCTGTCAGGATACATGTTATATCCTCATGTGACCATGCAAAACAATCGGCGTTAGATTTAAGGAGTTTAATGAAGTTGGACTTGAGATCCCGGTGCAGTCCTATCCCCAGGTGGAATTTCCTTTATATAAATTCCTCGAACAAGGCCACTTGCTCTAGCTCTTTCGTTGTGAACTTCGTCGCATCGGTCTCTGCTGGATGGAAATATCTCGGCACATGATTATCTTCTAACGCATGGCTAATTTCATCTAGTTCAGGAGTAGGTGTCGGGCCCTGTAATTGCTATGCCACGTGTTCCTTTCCTTTGCTACTGGAGATCAAAATTTCATTCATCTCCTTTGCCGCATGTTGGTCACCCCTTATCTGCTTAATTCCTTCGAGTGTTGGAAACTTCAGCAATTGATGGTATGTTAATGGTACAACTTTCATCTCGTGCAACCGTAGCATTCCCAGAATGATGTTGTATCCCATATCACCATCTACCACTCCGAAAAGAGTTGTTTTCATTACTCCTTCAGCGTTTGTGAGTAATAAAATTTCTCCCTAAGTTGTCACACTTGCGAGGTTGAATCTGGCGAGGAACTTTGTGGCCGGAATAATACTTTTGGTGAGTCTATCTTGCTCCAATACTCTCCATTGTATGATATTAGCCGAACTCCCTGGATCCACCAAAACACATTTAATCTTAAAATCTAGCACATTTAAAGAAATTATCGATACGTCGTTGTGTGGTGGCAGCAATCCGTCTGTATCCTCCGTAAAAGTGATATCGTCTTCCTGAAGGCTTTTGTTATGCGTTATCGATACTCTCGTCTTCTTTGCTGTTGAATAGGTGACCCTGTTAATCTCGTTCCCTCTGAAGATCATGTTGATTGTTTTACGCGGGAGATCTTCTCCCACTTTCAAGGGTTCCGCGTTGACTCGGTTACGACCATAATTATTCTTAACTCGGTCACTCAAGAATTCTCTGAGGTGACCATTCTTTAGTAACATTGCCACTTCCTCCCGGACATGTCGACAGTTCCCTGTCCGGTGGCCATTTGTCTCGTGGTATTCATGCCACAAGTTGGGATCCCTCTGGTTAGAATCAGATCCCATCGATCTTGGGAACCGTGCTTTTTTGATGTTTCTCATGGCCAATACCAATTCCACTATACTGACGTTAAAGTTGTATTCTGATAATTTGGGGTAGGAAGGATCCCGTGATCCTGCCACTCCTTTATCCTGCAGTGATCGATTATTCCAACCGCGATCGGTCCTCCAATCGATCGTGAACCTGTCCGCTGTCCGAAAACCTCTGCTGCGGCCTTTGGTTCGTTCGCAAGGCAAAATTCGGGCCCTCGAAGTTCGCCTGTCTGCGTCATAGTCATCCTTTGATTTTTCCTTATTCTTTTCCCGTCCTTTGGTCGACGATGGAAAACCAACCTGATCATATTCGATCCTTATTTTTGATTCATACCAGTTGTGGACGTCCGTCTAGGTCGTTGCTTGAAACTCGAGTAGGCTCTTTTTTAATTTTCTAGAAGCGTCTGAACTCCTCGGATTCAATCCTTTGGTGAACGCCTCAGCCGCCTATTCATCCGGGACAGCCGAGAGCAAATTCTCTCCTTTTGAAATCGGGTAACGAACTCTCATAGTAGCTCGGACTCTCCTTGCGCTATCCTGAATATGTCGGCTTTTCGGGCCTGTACTTTTCTTGCCCTGGCATGAGCCTTGATGAAAGAATCCACAAGCATTTTGAAGGAATCTATGGAATACTCGGGTAACAGCGAATACCACGTCAAGGCCCCCCTCGTGAAGGTTTCTCCAAATTTCTTCAGCAGCATAGATTCAATTTCGGGAGGAGCTAAATCATTACCTTTTATCGCTATTGTGTTGGTGGTAATATGCTCCTGGAGGTCTGAAGTTCCATCATACTTTGGCATTTCAGGCATTTTGAATCGCTGCGGGATTAACTATGGTGCCGCACTTGGCTTGTACGACATTTGAGTATACTTCTTCGAGTCCGGGCCTTTCAGCACTAGTGGCATGCCCAGGATCTGGTCTATGCGGGCGTTTACTTCCCTCATGAACCGTAAAAGTTCATTCTTGAAAGAATCATTCTCGTTGTTGAGACCAGATCCGTTCCCCCTGCCCCATCGAAGCCAATTTCACCCCTGGGAATGTTGTTGTCGATCCTCCGCGTTGTTTGATTCGTGGGAATTCCGGGAGGGATCGGATCTCGTCTGTTTGTATTATTTGAAGCTCCCGACAACGCTTGCTTCAACTCCGTCATAACTTTATTTGTTGCGTAAGGTGGCCTAGAATGATCACTTGTTGCTCTTGCAAGACCCTTATCGCGTCGACGACATGCTCTTCATCTGCGTCATCGGGAGTGGCCCCCCGAACATGTCGAGGATACTGCCTGTCATGCATTGGTGTAGCGTCACCCCCTTCATTATGGGTATCGCTGATTGAGTCCTTGGAATGAGGTTGATCCCCTCGAATCTCGGGGTTGTGCATGTCGTTAACAGTGTTATCTGTCATTTCTTATGATTTTTTCTAAGACAAAAACGAACAAAATACGTTAGTAAAAAAGGTAAGGATCAATTTAATTACACGACTATCTAGGCCCCAAGGTGGGCGCTAAACTTTACCCGTAAAACGATACAGTTAAATTTATACGTGGTTTCTAGATAAGTGAATTAAATTGATCATGAAATAAATAAATAATTGAAGAGTTACGCAATACTTAGCCTTAAGATATAGATGTAACAGCAGAAGCAAAAATTTCGGGAACATGATTTCCGGACTCAACAACAAAAGAATCGAGAAATCAGAAGATAAGATTGGACTGAGCGTTGTATAAAATATAGTATAAGTTTGCTAGAAAATCCCCCCTTTACAATGACAACTGAGCTTACTATTTATAGCTATGAAGAAGGTCCTACGGTCGTGTCCTTCTTTAATGTCAATTATGAGGGGCATTGATGAAGATGTCACGATGAACATAAATGCCAAATTCCTTGTAACGGATAACTGCTCTTAATGCTATGAATATTTTCTATTGAACGCTACCGGGAGAAGAGCATTCACCACATCTTTATGAGCATTATTCTTCTCAGTGAGAAATGAAACAGTTGTTTTCAATCTTCAATCATTTCCTGTCTTGGGTTACACGTGTCCCTTTCTCGGACGGTCACGTGTCATAACATATTTTACCCAATACAAAATCCTAGATTTAACCGATCACATTCATCAATGACCCACAATCGGATATTGTTTTTATTCACATGCAATATTTATATCAAATTATATTAAATTATTATAGTTAATTTATAAAAATGAGGTAAGAATATATAGAATTTAATCACAGTTACGTGGTAAAATTTTATATAAATACATATCCTGCATCTATATATATTAGATTATATTAAATATATAATTTAGATTATATTAAATTATTATAGTTAAGTTATAAAAATGAGGTAAGAATATATAGAATTTAATCACAGTTACGTGGTAAATTTTTATATAAATACATATCGTGCATTTATTAATTTAAAAATAAACTACAAGTGCGAACAAAATTTTTCTACGTCTCAGTCTCCTTGTATGAAATAATAAAAAGGTAAAAATTTATAAGGAGACTAAAATTCATCTATATCTACTTAGGCATTTTACAGAAATCCCCTCGTGGCATAGTTATGGCACTAGATCCTCTTGCAATACGACGGCACATGCGAGTTGCTCCCTCTACTAGTCCAATTTTGACTTACGCTCTGAACAAAGCTAAAACAACACAATCTCTTTCTCTTTGGTTTCTCATACTTAGTACTGTGGCACCCATTAATCCGTATTCCTATTATGTAAGGTAAAAGAAATTACTTTCTATCAAAATCTTTTTCATTTTCAAGATTCAAATCTCAAACTTCTATTTAAAGCTCGTAATCTTTGGTGGGAGACAAAACAATCTCTCAAAAGGCAGACGTCTCCTTCGAAACACATTCTTTTTATGTTTTTCCCTGTAGTGTATCCTAATTAACTTTGCTTCTTTTTTTTTAAATTTGGATTTCCCCAAAATTGTGTCTGTTTACTCAAGTGAATTTGGATTGCTTTTTTTTATATGGTTTCTACACAAGTGAATTAATTTGATCATGAAATAATAAAATAATTGAAGAATTATGCAATACTTAGCCTTGAAAGGGAGACAAAATAACAGAAAAAGCAATTCCGGAAATAGGGTTTCCGGGCACAACAGCAATGAAATCAAAAAGCAAGAAGATAAGACTGTATTAAGCTTTGAGTAGAATGTTGCATGAGTTTGTCAGAAAAATTCCCTTTATAATGATAATTGAACTCACTATTTATAGCTACGTCTAGGGAAGGAGGTCCTAAGATCGTGCCTCCTCTTTAATGTCAATTATTAGGGTCATTGATGAACATGTAACGGTAAATATAAATGCCAAATTTTCTGTAACGGGCAATCGTTCTTAATGCCATGGAATATTCTCTATTAAATATTACCAGGTGAAGAATATTTATCATATTTTTATGAGCGTTATTCTTTCCGGTAACAAACAGAACAGTTGTCTTCGGTCTTGGCCATCCCCCATCTTGTGCTCCACGTGTCAAATCTCTTTTGGGAGGTCACGTGTCATAGCACATTTTACCCTATACATTGTCCTTATCTGAAAGTGGAACTTATTCACTACATAATTCTCTTTTTTATGTCGAACTCAATATTTTTTTCAGTGTTCTATTACCATAAGTATATATAGGACCCATTTTAATATCAAATGTTTAAGAGCCCGTTTGGATATAAAAAAAAATTTTACTTTTTTTTAAATTAGTGTTTGGCCATAAAATTTTTAATTTACAGTTGAAGATGAATTTTAGAATTTTTTAAAAATTTGAAACACTCCAAAAAGTTATTTTTCAAAATTTTCACTCATATCACTAAAAAAACTTCAAAAACAACCCAAAATTATATTAATGTCCAAACCCAACTCTAATTTTTAAATACCATTTTCACTTCAATTTTTTTTCAATTTCTTCTTGAAATTTTACATTTCTTATGTCCAAACGCCCACTAAATTGTTCAACGAATTACCTTTTTTGTGCTTTTGGACACTCTTTTATTTAAATATAATAAATTTTAAACTCTTACCTGTAATAGTTGCACCTAAAAAATGAGACACCTCAATTTAGAAGAGGGAGTACTAGAAAGAGAACTACTGTACAAGGGAACTGCGTACAAATTTTTCGAACTGAATGGGAGAGCTTATACAATCGGAAAGCCAATGGATATTACAAAGACATTACTCCATTCGTTCACAATAAGTGATTATTGTATCTTTACATTTTGGTAAAAAATAAATATTTATTTACCTAATTAAAAAAGAATTAATTTTATTTTTTCAAAATTTGTCTTTACTTACATATTCTAATAGGTCAAAGTAACAATAAGTTAAGATTAATTTAGTAAATACATCTTTTTTTTAGAAGTTTGTATTTTTTTAATGAATATGCCAACAATAAAATGATCACTTATTTTAAAGCGGAGTGAGTAGTGTTTAAGTGGATTAAAACATTATATGGATATGAAATGGATAAAATTACAAATACTAAAAGAAGAAAGAGAGAGAATGTGTGATGAGCAATGTATAGCACCAAAGCTTTTGTGTTGGGAAACGAGAAAAAGCCCAGAATCATCCCTAATACTTGGCTTTAGACTCAAAATCACCCCAATTTTTTTGCAATATATCAAACATGGAAGACTATTGAGGGATGATTTTGAGTCTAAAGCATAATATAGGAGACAATTCGGGTTGGGAAACATGTGTTTGGACTTTGGAGGAACCCCATTATATGCATAAAATAATCCAAATAGATTATCCGTTTATATATCTTAGACAATGTGGTACGATTACAACGAAATTATTATTAAATTAATGGGGATAAGATGGCAGGTTCCAATTTCTGACATAATGCAATTTATCATTCTCTTCTTCTAATTTTCTGACTCTCCGTACCAAATGAATGATAGTAAACTTTTTGGAGAGTCAATAAAATTTGGCACCAATACACCTCGTATTTATAATGTGTGGGCTTAGCCTTTCCCATTTCCAACTTTGTCCTTCACTTGATTTCCCAAAACTCAAACTTCAAACACCTCAAATTCCACACCTGCTCTCTCTATGTATGCAGCACAGTATACTTTGTATTCGCCCAGTATTTTCGAATTGCCCTTTTCTCTGTAAAATATTGCAAATTAACATCATGGGTGGAGCCGGGGGCAGGGTTCATGCAAATCCTTTTCGTCGAAAAATTACACAAAATATATAAGATCAAATATATATATGCAGACTTCTTCATGTGTTATTTATATTTTAAATTCTCTTAGTGAGAGTCTTGACTCCTCCACTGATTAATATGTCCTCTTTTATTTTATTCTTTTGTTTAGGTTATCTCTATAACTTTTTTCTAACTTTTTATTGTGTAGATGAGCAGAAGACACTTATAAAGAACCAAACTTTAAATACACATCAAAGGTTTCTATTGCCCACCAAAATTCAACCTTAGATATTAATTTTCCTCAAACCACACGTTTCGTGAGAGGAATAATTTGCAATTTACATAGATAATTGACTACTTAGACGAAGACTTAGCTTTGGGCCTGCGTACCTCTCAAAACTCCTCCAAAGTAACCATTAACTCCGAGAGTTATTTTTTGAAAATGATATCAGGTAGTTATTTTTAAGTATACTGTTTAAAATATATATATATATATATATATATATATATATATATATATATATATATATTCATAGTTTATAATATTTTTAAAGATTAGTCTATTTTGTTCAAATTTCAAGATACGACGTCTTAGAATTTAAACCTCAAAATTCAAACTTCAGGACATCGTGTCTTAAAGTTCGAAAATTATGTCCAGAAGTTCGAATATTATGTCCTGAATTTTAGATTAGTAGTTCATAAATTCAGGACACTTAGTCCTGAATTTCAAATTAGTAGCTCAAAAATTCAGGATACTAAGTCCTGAATTTTCAAATTCAGGATACTTAGTCCTGAAGTTTGGGTGAATTAATTAATCTTTAAATATATTATAAATTGTGAATATATTTTAAATAGCGGGCTTAAAAGTGATTGTTGCTTGCACTTTGCCCGTTTTATTTTCTATATTCCTTCTTTCTCGTCGGCGCATTAAGAATTTATTGTCACAAAGTGAAGAATATTATTGTATTAATTTTCTTTTTTGTATGATAGAATGTCAACCTAGTATAAGTTGTATTTTATAGAAAGAATTTCAATATATATGTGTTTAAAATTCGAGTTGAAGGCAACTTATGCATTCGAAATTAAATATTGCCAATAATACTACATTTGCCATTTGTATAGGTCGAAATCTACCGGGGAATATTTATGGCAAGAAAGTATTGAGGGAAGAATCACTCGAGGTCGATCAGGAAATGGCGAAGTTCGGGGTCGGGACGCTTACAATGGTCGAGTACGAGATCAGCAGAAAGAGTTGTAACGGCTAGTTTTTAGTATAGAATAATAGAGATATTCTGAAGAATATTCTCTGCACATGTACTATTAGGGTTTACTGGGGATATGTCCCATATAAGGAGGACAAAAGATAAGGAAAAGGGATATGTAATATTCAGGTGATAAGAACAGATTTTGGTCAAATAATTCTCTCTCTCTAGCAAAGATACAAATATTACCTTTTCACCAAGATTCTTATTGGTATTATTCCATACTTTTCCATCAGAGCGAGAAGAGTTCGAACATTCTAGAATTTATCTGTCACTCATCATTTTCAGGAGGAACAATCATCTAGTTCATTCTTCATTGGGTGAATCACTCCTCTTAATGCCATTTGTTGCTATTTATTGCTAGTTCCTCCTTCATTATTGCTCATACTTTTTGGAATATTTATTGCTTGTTATTGTCAATCTACCACTAAATCTGTCCCACATTATCCACACTTTCAAGATCCGCATTTAGAATTAACTAGGTTTAACCCTTCATTATATAAATACAATAGTTTAACCAAAAGTTATACTTTTTGGTCAAACAATTTGGTGCTGCATGTGGAGATTTTCTAGTTAAATTTTTAGTTTTCTCTAGATCTATAGCTAACACGGACCGGTAACGTAAAAAAAAAAGGGAGAGAGCAAGAACAAGATACCCTTTCTTTGTATGCACAGGTCTAATATGGCAGGTACCAGAGAAGAAAGAACGAGAATAATGAGTGACCTCCCAACCAACCTCATGAATATCATCAATGAGAGCTTTGAAGTAGTGGCGAGGATGCAACGCCCAATGGCTCCCCCAGGTGAGGTGGGTCACTCCTTCCTCACTGTAGCATCACAAAATTTCTTGGTAAGGGAGCCTCCACATCCGTGGCGGAGGAGACACCACCACCAGTAAAAAAGCTCCTTGAGGTTTGGTTAACTGACATGCTAACCAGCATCCTCCATAAGCCCATTCGGGACACGGCTACAGAAAAAGGGGGG
>MCJB01031550.1:32384-61839 GCA_002018475.1 Nicotiana obtusifolia
GGGGGAGGGACTTGCGTTATACCACCAGCTGACGAGCAGTATGATCAAATTCCTCCTCCTCCAATAACAGGTATTACTCACAATGTCGCTAATAGTGCAGGTGACAACACTCTCGTAGCCATCTTGAAAAGGATGGAGGAAATAGAGAATGAGAACAAAGCACTTCGGGACCAAACAAGAGAACACGAAGAGGTCGATAAGATACCGGGCGCCCCTAAGCACTTGCCGAAGAGAGATGCCGGTCGGTTCGTCGAGCAGCCGTATAGTGATGACGCCGCCCCACATGCCATACCAAAGACCTTTAAAATGCCGCCCTATCTGAAAATATACGATGGCACAACTGACTCCGAAGACCATGTGACTCACTACGTCACCGCCGTAAAAGGCAATGATCTTACCAAGGAACAAGTATCCTCTATTTTGTTAAAAACATTCGTGAGACCCTCACGGGAGGAGCGTTAATGGTATTCACAACTACCTGCACGTTCCATTTGAAACCTTCGAAGAAATGACCGACAAGTTCGTAACGGCCCATGCTGGGGCCAAGAAGGCCGAGGCGAGAGTAAATGACATATTTGCTATTAAACAGTCTTCGGGAGAGGGATTGAGGGACTTCCTCGCCCAGTTCAACCGAGTAAGAATGACCTTGCCAAATGTATCGGAAGGTATGGCGGTTGCAACTTTTCAAAACGGGCTGAATGGTTCAAGGGCAACAAGAAAGTTATTAAGTCAGCTTATGAAGTATCCCCCAACTACTTGGGATGAAATACACAATGGATATTGTGTCGAGGTCCGAGCAGACGAGGACGACCTCAACGGGCCGACTCATCGACTAGCCTCGGTATAAGCCGAATCTAGAAAAGATCGAAGAAATGATATCAGAAGGGATCTTGCAGATCCGTGACCCAACAGGGAATGACATCTACCATATGTCAGAACCGTCATTGCATCCTCCTCCCGCCACTAAGAAGGCCCACTCTGATCAAAAAAAGGGACTCACCGGAACGAGAGAGGTATGCCCCATTTATTATCCGCTCACAATTTTTGTGTGTCACCTACAGAAATAGTCTACGCCGTGGAGAAGCTCGGACCAAAGGTGAAGTGGCCACAAAAGATGAGGTCGAACCCAATTACCAGAAAGTCGGATGCCCTATGCGAGTTCCACCAAGAGCGCGGGCACAAAACCGAGGATTGCATTGCCTTAAGAAAGGAGGTCGTAAACATGCTACTACAAGGACACCTCAAAGAGTTGCTGAGTGACAGGGGAAGAGTCAACTTTTCCTGAGGCCGTGAACAATATCAAGGACCGCCGAAACCACCCAAATAGACCCGCACCGTCCACATGATCATCAGTGGCGGTGACGATGCTTCCGTCAACAGTGTGAAGTTCACCATAACCCACAAGCTCAAAAGGTCAATCAGCCACAAACGGTATGATGAACTCGAAGAAAGTATCATCTTCGATAAGTCAGATACCAACGGTTTGGTTTTCCCTTACTATGATGCTCTTGTTATCACTTTACAAATTTTAGATATTGATGTGAAACTCATTATGGTAGGCGATGGGAGCAGCGCGTACATTATCCAACCTCGAGTACTTGCATAAATGAAACTCGAGGATAAGATAGTGTCGTGCTGTATCACGCTAACAGGTTTTAACAATGCAGTTGAGCGAACATCCGGCGAGATCACACTCCCCGTCTTGACCTGTGGCGTCACTCTGGAAACCACATATGGACCAAGACACAACATACAACGCCATAATAGGGCGACCATGGATACACACCATGAGAGCCATCCCCTCCAGTTTGTACCAAGTCATCAAATTACCAACTCCATAGGGAATATTCAGTATACAAGGGGAACAACGCACATCCCGAGAATGCTACCGCATCTCCCTAGACTGCACGGTCACTCAACAAACGAAGGACAAAAAAAAGAGGCATAGCAATCAACAAGGTCGAGGTCGATGCGCGATGATAGCAGAAACGTCATCAGAGACACCGATACGGTCGAAGTCGCGGGATCGACCGTAGACGATCTCGACCCCATTCAATTAGATAACAACGACCACAGCAAGAAAGCTTACATCGGCTGCAAGCTTCAGGAACCAGGCAAATTTCGTCAATTTTTAACTGCTAACGCGAACTTGTTTGCTTTTAACCATGCAGATATGCTAGGTATCCCGAAGGAAATCGCCACGCAGATGCTGAATGTCGATCCATTCCATCCCCCGGTGAGGCAGGTTAGGCATAAGTTCAACTCCGCAATTAATGACGCGGTACACAAAGAGGTGGAAAAATTATTGGAAAACAGCTCCGTCAGGGAGTCGAAGTACCCCTAATGGGTCGCCAACCTGTTCACGGTAAACAAGAAGAATGGGAATTGAAAATGTGCATAGACTTTGCAGATTTGAACAAAGCATGCCCCAAAGATTCATTTTCGTTATCCCATATCGACCAACTCATCGATGCAAAAGACCAGGCATGAACTACTGAGCTTCTTGGATGGCTACTCGAGCTATAGTCAAATCCTCATGGAAGAAGAGGATCAGGAGAAAACCACTTTCATCACCCATCAGGGGATGTACTGCTATAGAGTCATGCCCTTCGGATTGAAAAACGCAGGGGCAACTTACCAAAGGTTAATGACGAGGATGTTCAAAGACCAACTCGGCAAAAGGATGGAAGTCTATATAGACGACATGCTGGTCAAGTCCAAAAGGAAAGAGGATCACATCGACCACTTAAGAGAAACCTTCAACATACTCAGACGGTACGGAATGAAACTCAATCTCGAAAAGTGTGCATTCGGCGTGGCCTCGGGAAAATTTCTAGGTTTCCTGGTGTAGCAGCGAGGGATCAAGGTCAACCCTGATCAAATCAGAGCCATCGAAGGAATACCAGAATACCTAACCACCAAAAAGCAGGTTCAAAGGTTAACTGGCCGCATCGCCGCCATTTCAAGATTTATTTCGGATAGGTGTCATAGATTCTTCGGCATACTCAAGAAGGATAAGGGCCTCTAATGGACTTCTGAGTTTGTCCAAGCCCTGAAGGAATTAAAAGCATATTTGTCATCACCACGATTACTTTCAAAACCAGAACCGGGGGAACTTCACCTCGTTTACCTCGCCGTATTCGAAGTAGCTGTGAGCGTAGTCCTGGTCCGAGAAAACAAAGGTACGCAGTCTCCCATCTATTACATTAGTAAAACGCTAGTCGACTCCGAGACGAGATACCCTCACCTCGAAAAACTAGCTCTGGCCTTAGTTGTAGCTTCACGAAAGCTTAGACCACATTTCCAATGCCATCCCATCTCGGTTGTCTCGACTTCCCCCCTAAGAAGCATTTTTCATAAACCCGAGCTATCGGGAAGGTTGGCCGAATGGGCCCTCGAACTGAGCGAGCACGATATCACATATCAGCCGCGAACAGTAATAAAGTCACAAGTCCTTGCAGACTTCGTCGTCGACTTCAGTGCAAAAATAATGCCCGAAGTAAAAAAAAAAGTCGTCCATACTTCTCCCCGAACACAAGACCTCTAGGTCCTATACACTGACGGCGCATCCAACGCGTCAGGGTCCGGACTGGGACTCGTACTCGAAGTCCCAACCGGCGAAGTGATTCGCCAGTCCATAAGGTGCCTGAACATGACTAACAATGAGGCCGAGTATGAGACCGTAATTGCAGGGTTGAGACTAGCACTCAAATACGGGGCGAAACGGCTAAGACTAAGTTGTGATTCTCAACTCGTTGTCAACCAAGTCACAGGAACTTTCCAAATCAAGGAACAAAGGTTGCAAAAGTACTAGACCGAAATCTGCAAGCTGCAGCCCGAGTTTGATGAATGTCAACTCGAACAAATCCCTCGAGCACAGAATACCGAGGCGGATGGCCTCGCTAAACTAGTCGCAACGACCAAAAACATTGCAACCGGAGACAGAAGTGTAGTCCACCTTCTTAACAGATTGATAGACCTAATCGAGATAAGAACTATAAACCTGACTTGGGACTGGCGCAACCATATTGCCACATATTTGCAGGACAACGTACTCCCAAGTGATAGAAAAGAGGCTAAGAAACTGAGAATGCAAGCAGCCAGGTATAGCATCATCCACAACGACCTGTATAAGAGAACGTACGGCGGCCCTTTAGAAAAATGCTTGGGCCCAAATCAGACGCATCGCGTTTTTGAAGAGGTCTACGAAAGCCATTGTGGAGCTCATTCCGGCAATCGGACTTTGGTTAGATGCCTCATACGGGCAGGGTACTACTAGCCCACCATGAAAAAAGAGGCCGCGGAGTTCGTGAAAAAATGCAAGCAATGTCAAAAGTATGCCCTAATGATTCACCAAGACGGAGAACACCTCCACTCAGTCACTTTCCCCTGGCCGTTCATCAAATAGGGAATGGACATCGTAGGCTCCCTCCCGGCAGGACAAGGTAGCGTACGATTCCTTTTGGTTTTGACCGACAATGTCTCTAAATGGGTAGAAGCAGGAGCATTCACCCAAATACATGAACAGGAAGTGATCGCCTTCATATGAAAAACATCATATGCCGATTCGGCCTCCCCAAAAAAGACCAACTGCGATAACGGACCCCAATTTACAGGAAAGAAGATCGCTGAAGTTTTTGAAAAAAGGCATATCAAAAGAATTCTCTCAACGCCATATCATCCCACGAGCAACGGACAAGCGGGGTCCTCCAACAAGTCGATACTAAACATCATGAAGAAAAAACTTGAAGACGCCAAAGGGTTATGGCCAAAAATATTACCAGAAGTACTCTAGGCCTACCGAACAACGCCGAAGACGAGCACAGGAGAAACGCCTTACTCATTAGTCTATGGTACTGATACAGTAATACTGGGAGCCCAGCCTAAGATACTCCCACGAGAGCGGACCAAGGAACGATGAAAGCAAAAGAAAGGAGCTCGACGAAGTCGAAGAACGACGAGATATGGCCTACGTAAGGATGATCGGCCAAAAATAACAAGCAGAACTCTATTATAACAAAAATGTAAACTGGGAACAAATTGGGACGGCCTGTACAAAATCACGGCAACAGCAAACAAAGGGTCGTTCCAACTAGAAACAATGGAAGGAAAGCTACTACCAAACAACTGGAATATTACCCACCTCAAGTACTTCAAATATTAAGAGATAAAGCGTCCCCCAAGTTGTACTCTTTTTTCCCTCACTTGAGTTTGTCCCAACTAGGTTTTCTCAAGGAGGTTTTTAACGAGGTGACGAAGGGAACACTTCAGGTCGAAGTGCGCACAGATGGAGGTACAGAACGGCTAGTTCATTGCTCGACCTCTCAAGACTTCTCCAGGTCAACCAATGAAGGGACTAGATAGACTAGGACTGGGACTAGAACGCCAGCCGACGCCCGGAAAAAGATGTAAATTTCTCCAATTGTATGAATAAAGCACAAATGCATGAGGTTTTATTTCTATTTCTCTGAATATACAACCAAGGTAACTTTGCCTTAAAGTTCACAACGTCGACAAATGTCGCACCTAGAGGCTTATCTTTCTAAACATAGGTTATATTCAACCTCGTTCGAATTAACACCTAACTGGCCCTCGGTCATAATTAAATATAGGTTACATTCGACCTCGTTCGAATTAATACCTAACTGGCCCTCGGTCATAATTAAATATAGGTTACATTTGATTTCGTTCGAATTAACACCTAACTGGCCCTCGTCCATAACTAAACATATGTTACATTCGTCCTCGTTCGAATTAACACCTAATTAGCCCTCGGCCATAACCAAATATATGTTATATTCAATCTCATTCGAGCTAACACCTGATGATCCTCGGATGTAATTAAACTTAGGATATGTTCTACCTTATCCGAGTTAAGTGATTACAGCTAAGAAAATCAGAAAGCATATAAGCGCGAACCAAAGAAAAAGAATCAGGTACAAATAATAAAGTCGGCATTTCATACTTAGAATATTTTTACAAAGGCTTGTAAAGACGCCTACAAAAACGCACAAGTTTGCAGCAAAATAAATGAAGGAAAAAGAAAGACTATTGGTCGCCACCAGGACCACTAGTGTTGTCGGCTTGACCATCTGGGCCGTCCCCATCTGCCCCCTCACCATCACCACGCCCTCAGAGTACGCGTCCTCGTACCAGGTGTCCTCTTCAATCTGATCCACATCTGCATCCCTTTCATTGTAATCGGCCTCCGGAGTAGCAGGGTTATACCTGCAAGCCATTCGAGCTTCACGAGCCTTAACATAAGCATCTTCAAAGGCATCCCCAGGAACAGATCCTGCCGCATGCAGATCTCGGAATATGTCCAACTGGGCCTCAGCGTGAATCCATTCCTCGTACAGGCCCCGGGAAACGTTTGGAAAATCCGAAGTATAAGAAGATGATGACTGCACAAGCATTTGAGCCTTCTCGGCCTCTAAGGCGGCCACCTGGTCCTGAAGGAGGGAGTTGTCTTTCTCCAACTCACCGATCCTCTCGTCAAGCCACTGTTCTTTAAGCCTGGCCGTCTCCAAGTCACTTTCTCGCTCAGAGCGAAGAATACGGATCACTACCTGCAAAGCTTCCACCTTCCTCAGAGCCTTTGACCGAGCAAACTTTGCTTTCTTAAGGTCCTCTGCATTCTCAGCGACCTCGCCACTTAGAGCATCCGCTTTGAATTGCCACTCTTCAAGTTGGGCGCGTAGAGAAACCACTTGGGCTTGGAGGTCGCCGCACTAGGCTTCGACCCCTTTGTTAACCTCGAGCTCTTCCTTTTTATTCCTCGGCATCCCCTCAAGGACGCTGCACTTTTCGGTGGCCCTCACCAGCTCGTCATCTTTCTCTTTCAGTTCATCTCGAAGAGCCTAGAAATTGCCACTCTCACCAAATCGCCTACAAATTTCCCCGTGCTTCCCACGGTACTCACGGTATTTTAGCCGCAACTTCGTAAAAGTAACCTTATGCTGCTCCTCTCTTTGGGCGCTTTCAATCTCCAAGATCACGGTCTGGAAAAAAAAACACAAACAAACAGAGTGAGAACGAAGCCTAAACGTCGAGCATAACAAAAAGGAACAAGAAACGTCGAAAACTTACCATGAGAGCGAGGCCGGCAATACTCCTCGATAAAGTAGCATCATTCAGCTCTTAGAGAGTTCGACCCTCCACATTAGAGCAAAGGGGACCGAGGACAGGAACCACATTCTTCGTATCTTTTAATAGATCCCGATTCATGGGCATCACAATAGTCCGTGTGGACCCCTTCAGTCTCACCTCCAGCTGGGTGAATCCCTCCTCCACCATCCTCATCTTGTTAACATCGAGATCAGAACCCGTCTTATATCCATCCTTGGAAATGCCTTTTCCTCTCCCATCGGCCGGCCAAGAAGCATCGATACCCGGCTGCAAAGTCGATGGCCCCTCCTGCCGCAAATTATCAAAAGCCACAGCGGCCGGCCCGTCGGCTCTTACTGCCGCTAAAACAAGAGGTATGCCCTCAAATGCCAGTTCGATGTCGTCCTCAAGTATTATAGTCGCCGTCTCACAGACGACAAAATTATCCATTACTGAATCTACTACCCGAGCGACCCCATCACCAACGTGCACCGATCTTCTCTTACGGGAAACAAAGTTACTGTCGCTCGGCGACGACTACCCCTCCTCGTCCACAAGGCGGTGCAAGGGGGAAGCCGGAAGCTCCGCTGTCGAAATATCTGTAGGCGGAGAGGAAACTGATGCTGAGGTAGCATCAAACAGGGCCGACGACCGAGCAGATCTAGCCGCGGTTAAGGAAGGAACGGAAGTAGATGATCGAGCAGCCCTAGCCACGGTCACAGCAGGAATAGACATCGAAGAGGAGGCAGCCTTCCTCTTACGAAATGCAGGAGGGGGAGCCCTCAGCCTCCTCGAAGATCCTCAGGTTGGAAAAGAAAAATCAAAATAAGGTAATCAACACCACCAAGAGCAAACTACAATAAGTAGGCGACCATGAGGCCAAAACAACATATATATACACACACATATATATATATATATATATATATATATATATATATAAAACAAACTCACCGGCCAAGGGAGGAGCAGGACCAAACTTCTTAAAAAAGCCTGGCCACTCGCGAATTCCCACGGTGTGAGGCAGAACCCGCCAACCCAGTCAGAAATATCCCCGACCAAAGGAGGGGGTGTAGTCTTGGTTACACGAAGAAAGAACAAAATTTCAGAGCCTACGACTAAAATGGACAGATCAAATGTTGTAACAAAAAAAAGAGAGTCACTTATGAGTGTAATTCCAAGTCTCAGGGAAGTCGTCCGCGTTGGCCACCGCGTCTTCGGTTCTGACGAAGAAGAAGTTGTGCCAGAACTGACGATTTGCATTGTCATCTATCTTCACCACCAGGCATTTGCCTCATCGATGGTGAATGTTTAGCATTGTACACCTATAGAAGCTAGAGACGAAGAGATGCATCAAATGCCGGAGTGTGATCATCTCGACCCCGGCCAACTCCGCAAATTCAGTAAGCATCTTGATGAGCTTATAGATATAGGGGGTGAGTTGAGCCGGGCACACGCCGTAGTAGTGACAGAATTCCTCCGCCAATGGGGGAAGAGGAAAAGCGTAGCCGACCTAGAGGGGATATGCACAGAACACGCAATATCTAGGGCGATGGACTTGTACCACATCACGCTCTGCTGGGACCAAATCAATGCGGACATGAATGTTGAATTTTGCCCTAAGCTCTGCTAGATCGGCCTCTTTCATCGCCGACTCAGAAATCTCAGGCTCGTCCTCAAGAGCCTTCGAAATGTCAGACCTAACTTTCTCGCCACAAGGGATTATTTCCTCCGCCATAAGAAAGTTCTCATCTTCAATGGCGATAGAGACGCCTTCAGTGTGACGAGGCATAAGCATCGCCAAAGGGATGGGGTTAGTCCCCACACCGGAACCAGAGGGTACGTTAACCTTAATTTTGATGAGAGAAAGGATATTCAAGTAAAAAAGGATTAGAAGCAGCAAGAATCACTGCCAGGAGAGGAGACACACAGCAATGGAGGAAGGAGAAGAAGGCGTAAGGTTTTGATGAGAAAAACACGTAAAGAACAAATGAATGTAATCACACCTCTATTTATAAGAATTCAGGCATAAAAAACAAGAGATTATACCATCGTTACCCAGCACTGGAATCGAAATGGCAGCCCGACTGACAGTCGCATGGGAAACGACGCAAAGCATCGGGAAAACGTGACATAACGACGCATGACGTTATCCCAGTGCAGAAATGACGTAACCCCCAAAAGTTGCGGTTCATGAAAGGCCATGTTGCCAGCTCGTCCCAAACTTAACTACTCGACCCACTCGTCCACTCTCCTCGACCATAGCCAACAAAGTCCGCTCATCGAGGTCGTATGAGGACGGCCTCAATAAGCGAAGGGACTAACTGTATAGGTCAAAATCTACCACGGAACATTTATAGCAAGGAAGTATTGAGGGAAGAATCAGTCGAGGTCGATCAGGAAATGGCGAAGCTCGGGGTCGAGACGCTTACAATGGTCGAGTACGAGATCCGCGAAAAGAGTTGTAATCGCTAGTTTTTAGAATAGAATAATAAAGGGAATATTCTGAATTATCTGCACATGTACTATTAGGGTTTACTAGTGATATGTCCAACATAAGGAGGACAAAAGATAAGGAAAAAGGATATGTAATATTCAGGTGATAAGAACAGATTTTGGTCACATAATTCTCTCTCTCTAGTAAAAATACAAACATTACCTTTTCATCAAGATTCTTATTGGTATTATTCTATACTTTTCCATCAGAGCGAGAATAGTTCGAAAATTCTAGGATTTATCTATCACTCATCATTGTCAGGAGGAACAATCATCTAGTTCATTTATCATTGGGTGAATCACTCATCCTATTTGCTTAAATGTCTGTTATTTATTGCTAGTTATTCCTCCATTATTGCTCATACTTTTTGAAATATTTAATGCTTGTTATTGTCAATCTCCCACTAAATCTGTCCCACATTATCCACAGTTTCAAGATCCGTATTTAGAAATATTATCATTAACTATATTTAACCCTTCATTATATAGATACAATAATTTAATCAAAAGTTATACTTTTTGGTCAAACACCATTCTCTTTCGTCTCTCTTGAGTTTGACTTACCAATATATTTTCTAAACCAAAGTACAAGGTTCTAGTCAACTTACAAAGCGCGTAAGAAAAAACAACAATAAACTTCATCTGGACGTTTCCTCTCATTATTCTGTAATCGCTAGATCTTATTTCTGTTACTTCCCTGCACTTGTTAAATGTAAATTCCAAGAATAGTAACATTTAGCAGGTTCAATATAATAAAATAAAATAAAATAAAAGTGTTGGAAGCCAGGGTTTAAAAGAGTCCATAATTTATGTTTGTTTGTTTCGGAAAAAAAAGAGAGTAAATTAATGATTGAAATGTGAATTAGCACGTGTAGAAACAAAACTACTCCGTCTATGTTTTTTTTCCTTTCATTCTTTTTCTCCTCAGAATCACCTTTTAAATATTTCGGACTTCTAGTTTTTCTACAGAGAAACCTTTTTTTCTACTAAATCTAAAATACAAAGGAAGATTCTATGTAGTTGGAGGTAGGCTCTGAGTACATAAATTAAATACAGTGTTCTTTCGTTAATCCATTTTTTTCTTTTAAGCAAACCAAAAACTTTTAACTCGTAGAGGAAGCTAAGCTTTGTTAAAGAAGTCTAAGGCAGTCAACAAAAGAACAAAAAGTGGAAGTTGAGTTATTTAAAACACACAAATGTGCTCAAAGGTTCTATTTTCAGATGTTAATTAATTAATTTTTTTTTTTTTTTAAAGCTGTCCTCTTTGAAGATAGTCACGAACATTATCAAGGTTAGAGAATGGCAAGTTGGCACGTGCATCATGCACATGGCACGTGTGTCGCGATCACACGCATGAGTGCTCGATCCCAAATAGAGTAGGTAAAACATCACTTTGGAATGAAATGCTATATTTCTATCTCCTTCATTCATTAAAATAAATTGGTTGTGTAATGGAATAGTTAGAAATTTTTTATTCTTAATCTCAGGAGTTTCAAATTGAATCCTTAGAATGGAGAATTTTTCAATAGAAATGCTTTACTCTTTTTAATGCAAGTATGGGTTAGTCGGACCAATAAAATTTGAATAATGAATTGAAAAAAGAGATTTATGTGCCTTTCATACTTTGGAAAGGAAAACAGAAAAAAAAAGAAAAACAATTATTGGTTCCTAGTTGGTTAAACAGCCTTTCAACTAACATACATTTATATCACCTTTTATTTTCAATTTCAGCCTAAAATGGTAGGTCTATTTTAATACTCCATTTAGTAGCATTTTCCCCTGGTGCTAGACAGAAAACTTTGAAGGTACCTTCTCAAATACGGAACTTTTCTTTTGGGTAAAATTATTTATATCCGCCATTAGATCCGTTTTGAAGTTCTACACAGTGCCGTTTGAAATGACAACAAACATCTCTTTATTTTGGGTAAAATTATTTATATCCCCTAAGTTTATTTTCAAAATCAAACTCATCCTTAACTTTCATTTTGTCTATAATTTAAATAATATTATATCTTATTATATAATTTTACTTAAGCTCATTAACATTATAAATAGAATAATTATATGTCAATTTATTACAATTCTAACACAATCTTTTATGATTTTATATATATATATATATATATATATATAAGTGTGAACAGGGGAATTCATCTCGGATAAAACTTTTTTTAAGTTCCACTTTATCTTAATTTTCTCCATTATGTATATGAATTTTTGAGTTTTGATTGTTATTCATAGAATTTTTCCTAAATTATGGTTTATATTCATGTAAAGTATAAATAGATAAATTTTAAGAATTTTTAAAATTCACCTCTATTTTCACTCATTATTTTTTATGCACAAAATAATTTACAAAGTCCTCACTCTCTTAATATTGATTTGTCTATAGTAAGTCCATTATATTAAATAAGTATAAAATATAAAATATGTAAAATTGGCATTTAAAAAAGTCCAACTATGATATAAGGAGGAGAACGATAGTTGTTTAAAATTTTAGATGATAAATTTAATTTTTAAAGAAAACTTGTGGATGTAAATGATTTAGACCCCTACACTTTCTTATAGAATATCTTTTTCGTTTTTCATCATGCGTCTTTGGGACCTGACTAATTCGGATTCGCGCCAAAAATTTCACTTTCGAAGAAAAGTGCTCTCTGTTAAATGCCACTTCATTCCAGTTCTCGACCTATAATTAACAATGAGAGCATACTTACCACCCACCATATCAAAGGATGGTATATTTTGTTAACTATGTAGGGAGCGTGAGATTTCTATTACCTACTAAATAAAATACTAGTATCTTCTCCATTCTAGTTTGTTTAACATTTTTCACTTATTGAGAGTCAATTGATCAACTTTAACTTTATAACAAATGATTGACTAAAATAATTCACTTTTAGATTAAATTTTGGATATCCAGAAATTCTATAACATAAGGTGCAACTTTATTAAATTAAATAAAATGACAAGAATACGTTTTAAAATGTCAAAAATTCACTTAGTTGAAATCATAAAAGATGAATGTGTCACATATACTTTGAAACAGAGGTGAGTAGAAAAAAGTAATTCCCACACCTGTTCGGTGAAAAAGGAAAATTCTCCCATAACGTTGATGTCTAGGAAAAGAAAGTGTGAATCCACATCTGTTGTTACTCAACCAAGCAACAGGGGGTGCATTGGACCATCAACAAAGCCAATTGCCTAGGTTGAATGAAAGTTCAGAATTTTATAAGGCTCACTTTTTTTTTTTTTAATAACTTTACTAATTAAAAGTTTTATAATACCCAGAACTTATGAAAAATTACTCGAGTAGGGCTAACTGATCTACCACTCTACTAATATCTCATTTCCTTTTCCCTTGAGGAAATAAGATTCTTTTATGGATCTTTTTCCAAAAAGATAAGAGGCTATAGATTAATCAAGGGTGTTTTGGTCATCACCATATGAACATACCGAAGATGGCAACACCTTCGAAGATTCACATGGGTAAAATAGTCATTTTGAGAATTGTTCAAGTGCATACGGAATACTCCATCTGTTTCAACTTAGACGAGATACTTTTCCTTTTCAGTCTATTTTAAAGTAAATGATATATTTTTAAATTTAAAAATAGTTTAACTTTAAATTTTTTATTTTATTTATTTTATCCTTAATGAAATTTTTTTATAACCATAATAAATATCACGACTGCACAGAGCTTTTACCTTAAACATTTAAAACTATAAATTTAAAAAAAAAATTCTTAAATTTTATACCGAGTCAAATTATCTTGTAACTCTAAATGAAAGAAGTTTCAACTCCTTATCTGTTTCTCTCTCTATATTAACTCTTTGTTTCCTTCTTTATCTACTACCCCATCCCCACAACCCCACTACCCCGAAGCTAAGGGAGGAGGCCCTTTTTGCTCACCAGCAATAGCATCAGCACCACCCTCTCTGCCCAAAACAAAGACAATAACATAATGAGAGGAATAGTAGAAAGAAATAAATACAAAAGGTGGTAGAGGTAGATAGATGCATGAGTGAGTAACAACAACAACTACTACAATTACAAACACAATCTCCACCTCTTTCTTTTCTCTCTCTTTTTCTACCACCCACAGCCTCTTCTCTTTATGTATTCACCTTCTAGTCTTACCAAATTCTAGATTCCAAATTCTTGATTTCCCCCTCGGTTCCCACGCTAGCTTCACCAACCACTTTTCTCTCTTCTTCTTCTTCTTACAGTACAATCTTGTTGTAGTTTTTAAGGTACTATATTGTTGCCTCTCAATACTTGCAACTGTTTCTTTTTGGTATGACTAATTATAGTTTAACATGTGGGAAGTGGGAAAATTTGTTGTACTGAGATTTTGTGACTGCCTCGGTCATTGTGTTTTGGATGATAGAGGACAAATGGTATTCTTTTACATGTGGGAGGTTTTTTCATAATCTCTTGTTCTAATTATGTTGATGTTTGTAGTGTTGGAAAGTTGGTTTTTGGGTTCTTTGTTCTTCTGTTTTCTCCACAAAAAGGTGGTAGGTTGGTGAGAGTTGACTTGGTCTACAAGCAGAGACATAACCTTATCTTCCAAAAGGGATTATATACCTTGTGTATTTCTGTAGATTCTCATTCAAATCTATTTTGCTTTATGAAAATATTATCTTCAATGCCTGCTAGATTAATCAGTAATCACTTTTACTTTTGTTCTGGGCTTGTGAAAGCTGCGAACTTGGGGGCGTCATGGTTTTCTTTTTTTGTCTTGTCGCTTGAATCATTTCAAATTCTTTAAACCTTCCATAAAATATGAAATTTCCCCAGGGTGACAATATTGGTCCCTTGATTTCTGTACCCAATTAGTATTGAGCTTAGCCATAGGTATTGTCAGCTTTAGCAATATCTTCTCAGCCAGAGGCTGCTGACTTTGTTCTGGAAGTAATCATATGGGTTATGTTAATAATGTATCAAGAATTGCGGTTCAGATTTCATTTTTTATTTGGGATATCAACAAATCCATCTTGTTTAAGGTGTTTCTTCTACTTTGGCTTAAAAGTTGGCGTCATTCTACTATGTACAAATGGAATTGTGCCTCGACCTTTCTTCTCTCCCCCCTCCCCTCCCAACCCCCAAATTCCTCTTCTAAATTCCTGTTGTTGGAGTTCCGCTTTCTCGTTGCAGTATACATCTGATTATACAGTCTTCTTCTCTTAAATTGTCACTCTGCTGTAGGCATAAATTTGGCGAGCTATGGTGAGCATCCGAAGGCGTAAGCTGTTAGGACTTTGCTCTGGTATGGAAAGTGCATCATTTAAGTTGGATAGACCTGTAGTTTCTATAGTTTGTAAATATAGTTGTCAATTTTTCTGTCTATTCTAACTAGAATGCCCTCACTCTCGGATGAATTTACTTCAGAAGTTTTGTAATACCTTTGGATCATTTTTTTTTTTTTGATATCCAAATGATTATGAAGGACGAAGCTCCTTCTTGGTTCCACTTCCAAAGTTTTCTGAGAATGGACATATTGCCGAAAATCGTTTCCTGAACAACAAACACACAAGTGTCCATCCAATGCCGTCAACTGATATTGATGAGTCAAAAGAGGTAAGAACAGTTTTATTGGTGCTAGTATGTTGCATAACCATGAATGTCTAGATTTACCGGATTCTGTTTCTAGAATAAAAGCTTGTCATAATCTTTGACGACTAGAAGGATGTATTGGTTTAGACGCCAATGGCTAAATGAGATAGAAGCAATGTGGTGTCACCTTTAACAGTTTTAGGACAACTCCCGCCCTGCTCTTTCTGATGCGAAATGAGGTTGAGTTCTTCTATGGGTCTTTCCACTGTAGTCAACTATGTCTTGAATCAGCAACTGAAGTTTTTCTTCAGCCGAATGGTTTATTTAGATGATGAAATTGAAGTAGCAGTTGGTGATGCCACTTCTCTGACCTATGATCCAAACGGAGACCATCTCTGATCCATTTCCTTCTATTTTGTGAAAGATTGACTGGTTTCAATAGCAGTAACTTAGTCTGCTAGAATTCAACCTAGTTCAGATGTTATTTTTTACTATACCTCCTACTGCTTAGTCACCAGTTTGCATAATCTGGATGTTCGGAAATTCTATGCTATTTACGTGGTGATTCTTATTATCTGAACTATGTAAAATCATTTCCCAGAATACTGATCAAATTAGTGGAAGTGGCTCTCCCAGAGTAGGTATTTATTTGGTTTCTTGGAAAGGAAAGTTCAAGTGAAAGTTTTACCGCATTTGGCAATCAGTATATGTCTGCATGATTCAGTTTGTGCATATTTTTGGCAGGATTGGTTCAGTAAAACTGTAAAAAATATGACAAGTGTTATTGTGCTGATATATCCTGTGAAGTATTTGTGTGTTTCAGCTTCTTCCTGAGATCCTTCCATGCAGAAAATGAAATGGGACCTCTAGATTCTGTGGAGAAAGTGCTTAATATGGAAAAGGATATTTGTGTCTGATGGATGCAAAATTCACATTCACTAGCTTTTCTGTATAAATTAATACTGGCAATGGCACAAAAGGAGAAACAACAAATATGTCCACTAGAAGAGGTCTTTCAAAAGGTCCCGAAGCAATGAGATTTAAGTGGATATTCGACCATGTTTGTTGCTCCTTTAATACTTTCTACGGACTTACCTGCATCTTCTACTAGAACTGATAACATTCTGACAATCATAAAATATTAGTTAATTGGAATAATGAGAAAAAAGCAGATGAAAGGGAAAGAAAGTTAGACGAATAACTATCAAAGTGTTCATCCCCTTATATCTATGCCTATGTAGCAGTCCCCTTTTACCGATTATCGAGAGGGAGATCTGCAGCTTTCTTTCATCGGCTTTGTAGTCTGGTTATCTGGTAGCTGTAAATGAAGTCAAATCTTTAAATTTTTAGGGTTCTGCCCAGGTTTGATTGATTTTGGACAATAAATCTCTCCAGATATTTTCTTCTGCTTCAGCTACAGCAATGGACAAGCAAAGAATAATTTGATTACTAATGAATTATGCTCAACTATAACTATTGTGGTATTGGCTATTAAGTAAAAGTTCATGTGAAAATTGAAAATCTAACTCAGACCTTATTATTACCGTCTATCTTATGGTTGATGAGAAGATCGACATGTATGTTCTCTTTCCAGTTGATTGGATGTTAATTCACAAAGGATCATCATGTGGAATCTTCTAGCTGACCCATCGAATTAAATTGTTTTTCTTGCAAACACTTAATTATTTTTGCAGGCATTCTTTGTAACCTAATCTATTGTTTCAATGCTCTCCAGAAAACTGCTGTAAAGGTTGTTCCCGGATCATCAAATGGTCATGCCTCTGGCTCCTTGATTGAGCAAACCGTCCAAAAATTTCCAGGTCTTTTCTTATAGATTAATGATGATTTAAATTCACCTAGTTGCCTGTTCTTCTCTCTCATTATGTAATTATAGATTGTACTGATCTTTATAATACCACAAAGTTAATATGCCCATTCTGGTGTCTTCTACATGACTGCACATAATTGTTCAGCCCAGCATTTGGTTTAGCTGACTTTAAAATATTGTTGCTTGTGAAACAAACTTTTTAGTTCATCTCAACTGATGGCCAATATGGTGCTTTATAAAGTCTTTTGAGATTGTTCATAAATAACAGGTCTAAAGGAGAAAGCCAGGGTAGATAAGAATAAAAAAAGGCAGAAACTTTGTTGGAGGGGAGAGATTGTAAAATATTGATGAGGACAGACAGTAGCATCCTATAAAAGTACGTGAAGAATTTTCTGAAGTATATTTGAATGAAACATGATAAGTAAGTGAACAATGACATGAAGCAAGTGTCTGTTGCAGACAAAAGCTCAATGACATGAAGCACATACATAGATTATATTCTTTTTCTACTTATATGTGTGATTCCTCTGCTTCTATACTTGTAAAAATCAAAGAACCACCTTGAATAATTAATTAGCTTCATCTAGCTTTTTCAAAAGTCATACGTTGTTATTATATCTAGTTCATATTCTTGTATAGCAAGTCGTGCCCATAATCATGTTTGTGGGATATGTCATTTGAAACATAGCTGCTGCTTGCTGTCATCAGCATATCATCGAAAAGTTCCATCAACAGATGAGTTGCTCCATTTTGGTCTTTACATGAATCAACTTGTGAATTAGCTGGGAGTTATTTGGGTACTCCTACTTTAAACTAACGGTTCTTGACTTGTCCGGAAGATCCTCTAGTTCCACAAATCCTAGTGCAAGAATATTTAAGTTGAGCATTTTGTAGGGAATCTCTTGTATTTGTAGAAATGCCAGTTGTATTCCTTTTAAACAACATTTGTGCATTTGCTATTCCAGAAGTTAAACGCAGAAAGCGACACAGGAGGAAGCACTTTGAAAACCAAGAACCATGTCTCATGAGAGGTGTCTACTTTAAGAATATGAAATGGCAAGCCGCAATAAAAGTTGATAAGAAACAAATCCACTTGGGTACTGTTGGGACTCAAGAAGAAGCTGCTAGACTGTATGACAGGTATCGTACTGCTCCAAATTTATTTCTCTTGACCTTTGTTAAATTGCTCCTCCTACAGTTTGATGTTAAAATTTTAAAATGTGTGATAACCTCATACCTTACAGGATCCTTTGTTTAGTTCTATTGCAATTTGATACTTGGATGGAAACTTAAAATGGATGGAATTTTTCTTTTTCCTTCTTAATTTGTAGGGCTGCTTTTATGTGTGGGAGGGAACCGAATTTTGAAATCTCAGAGGAGGAGAAGCAGGAACTAAGACAATTCAAATGGGATGAGTTTTTAGCATTTACGCGCTCCGCAATTACTAATAAGAGTAAAGTTCTAATACTTTCCGAGTCTTTGTAGCAGTTCTTAGTGGCTATAGTACTAATCAGATAAAATATTTCTGCAGAAACTCGAAGACGAAGTGGGGCTGGTGCACGGAGGAAATCTGAGCCTTTAACTTCATCACCGAATAGTGAGGAGGAGGAGGAGGAAGAGGAGGAGGGAGGGGAGCCAGAAAGCATCAGTTTTTCAGCCTCTGAAGATATAGAACAAGACATATCGCTCTCTTGATCCTGTCCCCCTCCTTTCTCTGATGAGGAAGAATGCTGAAAGAAATAGTGCTAATGATTTTGTTAGCTGTTCAGCCACGTACTTACCACTCCATGATTCTATTATTCGTATAGATTTATTTACACCCAAGTATAGGTGCCCCTATTAGGGCAAGATGATGATATGTCTTCCTATTGTTTAAGGTAATTGAGTTTGATCACAAGTATGTTATTATGTATATCTTGAGATGTATTTTCATGCTTGATGAAGTGAACTTTGACATATGGAAGCAACGTTGATTAGCATTCCTAACTTAGGTATAAATGGAATACGAGAGGAAAATAAAGAAATTTTATAAGTATGACGAGCGGATCGATTTAGTAGGTTGACAGTTAGCATAAAACAATTAAATCGTAACGAGGCTTTGATGGTCGATATATAAGCTGATACGCATGATATCATTAAGATCTCCAAGTATGTTTAAAGATGATGAGACACTATAATACAATTGCCTTTTTTATGTTTGCAATGGAAGATAGAGTTAAAAATGTGTGGAGGGAAGGCAGTTGCAATTTCCTTGGATGGCAATGTTAACATATATGGGCCAGTTTCTGTTGGAATAGAATTTAGACAAAGCAAATAAGTTTCCACGTTATGCTGCAAATGACTTTGCCAAATTCTTGGATTGACCGCCCTCATCAGCTGGTCTATCATTGAGCAATGACTACTTTTCACTCGCAACTTTAATTGTGAAAGCCTTTCTGATTGGATATGTATTTTCAGCCACTCAAGTCCAAAAAAGATAGCGATGTGTGATATTTTTGGTGAGATTTGAATCTTTCACCTAAGTAGTAAGGTGTAAGTGTAATCACTTCACCGCAATTACAATCTTTCGTGGAGTCTAACTTAGGCCGTTAACTTATGCAATTATTTCATATTGTTATAAATGGTTTCATCTTAAAGATCACAAGGCGCTGTTTTATTTGCACATTCATGAAAACGAAATAGGTAGATTGCTTTAGACAAAGGTTGATGTCAAGAAAAGAAATAATTATCCAAGATTATAAAGAAAAACATTTTTGTCCTTTTTTTTGGTCTCTTACATAGTAGGAGAAAAGAAAGTTTGAACTACATGGTAAGATAATTTAATTCGCACTTATGGTGAGAGCTCTTTATTGTTTGTTTTAGGAAATTAGTATTTTACAATATTGATCTTTCATTGGAATTGGATAAAGCTCATGAAGAGTTATAAAAAGAGATTGCTCAAATTTTATATTCATCTAATACCATAACAACTAATGCTCTATAAAATACTGCATATAATATATTGAACTTGTTCTTTAAAATCTGATAGTGACATTGCTCGATTGGATACGTGACAAGTAGGAAATGTTTTATCTTCTATTCACCTTCCAAAACTGAGAAAATATATTATTCTAGCCCTCAAGGTAGATGGTCTTGAATCTTTATCCCTGCGTAATTTTGAGTTTCACAAGTGTTACCCCTCGCTTACCAATAGTATCAGAGCCTCCATTGATCTTGATGGATCTCTAAATTCGCTGAAAAATAACCAGTTTCAAAAACTTTTAAATCATTTTTAAACCATACATTTTTACCCATATCGAGTTTTAACCAAATTTTTAACAATGACAAGTAGCAATCTCTCTTTGAATACCCCACAATTTTTCACCGGTGAAGACTATCAGATTTGGTCAATGAAGATGAAAACTTATCTTGAAGCTTATGATCTATGGGAAATTGCAATGAAAGACAAACTCATATAACCACTTCCTGCAAATCCTACCCTTGCCCAAAACAAAGCTCATTCAAAAGAGAAATCAAAAAATACAAAGCCAAAACTATAATTCAAAATTCAGTTGCAGATTCATTCTTCTCTAAAATCATTGCATGTGAGACAACAAAAGAAGCTTGGGAAATACTCAAACAGGGGTATAAAGAAAGTGAACGAGACAGACAAAATCAAAATTTGAATTTGAAAAGCAATTTTGAATCTCTTAGAATGCAAGATGATGAGACCATCACTAAATATTCTGACAGAATTTTTTTAATTGTCAATAAAATCAAATTGGTCGGCAAGGATTTCAAAGATGACAGAATAGTTGAAAAAAGTCTTGTGAATTCCTGAGAGATTTGAGTCCAAAATGCCCTCTTTGGAAGAGTCTAAAGATCTCTCTATCATCTCTGTTGCAAAATTAATAAGTGCTCTTCAAGCACAAGAGCAAAGAAGGGTCTTCAGACAAGACAAAGTCACTGAGAGTAATTTTTTTTATGCGAAATACCAAAAAGAAAAAGTCGATTATCCTCATTGCAAATATTGCAAAAAGAAAACAAACTTAAAAAATTTTTGTCGGTGGAGACCTCATGCACAATGTGAAAATTGCAAACAAAAGGGCCATGTTATAACAATGTGCAAGTTCAAAGATGCTTATGCACAAGCACTAATAGCAGAAGAAGGAATTGAGGATGACCAACTTTTTTAGATTACAACAACAGAAGCAAGAATGAGTGTTGGATTTTGCATCTGGTACTGCTACTATTTTCTAGAATAATTAATTGTTTAATTTTAGGAGGAGTCTACTTGAATATTCAGTATTTTAATTATAGTAAGAGTTTAACACTTTATTTGTTGGAGGAGTCTACTACTTTGTTTATTTGGCTATTTAAAGCCTTATGATTAATAAAATTTTAGAGATAGTTTTTCAACATTCTTGTTGCTTGCATAATTTTTTAAAATCCATAACAGCTTATTCTATGGACAACACTTTTAACTTTGACCTTAAAATTCATGAGGCAAGCGAGGGTCAAAAGTTAAAGACCACCCCAAAAAAATATCATATTTCTGCAATTTTTTGGCACAGAAATGGGTAGCCGAATGAACAAGAGACAAGCCCAGTAATTCTACAGGGCCAGGATTATAGGACATTAATTGGGCCCAGTTCTTTATGTCCAAAACAAACCTTGGTCAAACAGTCCACATCTCATATCGAATTCAAGTCCTCTGCCAGAATATTCAAAAGAAGCCATTGAATCACATGGCTTCGGCGTCAAATGACAAGCCACTTGATGAAGTTTCTTCTTCATCACAAAATTGGAAAGAAAGGATTCTTATTCCGACTCTACTAGCAGGTAAGTTTGGCAACTCCGTGATTTCAATCATATACCTTGTAGGAGTATTAAATTTTTTAGCATGGATAGGTTTGTTGATCAGAATTTTAATTTTTCTTAAACCCCTTTTTGGTATTATTAGGGGTGGCAGGTGGAGGAGCTGGTCTGGTATCAAAGCATCGGAAAGTTCATGGCTTAGCTAACATTTCTGCAACATATGCTACTAATTTTGCTATTGTTACTGCCTCTTATTGCGGTAATTGAATTTTCCTAGCTATGTCATTTTCTTATGAAATGATTAATTCTTCCACTTTGTTCTAATATTTGCGAAAATCTTTGGACAGTCTAGAAGCGGATCATTCAGCATATAAGAAGTAGGTGCACGTGCACCCACTGTTGCCGACTCGAACTATATGTAGTGACATAGACAATCTAAAGAATAATATTAAGAAGTGCATCCACTGCTCACACCCTTTTCATAATGTCTTGGTGTGGTGGAATGGATGTGATTTCTCCATTCTTTTCCAGAGGTCTCGGGTTCGAGCCCTGGAAATGGAGAAATCCTGGTAGAAAGTGCTTCTCCTTGAATGGGACCTATGTGGTGCAAGTTCGGATTAGTGGGGCCAATAGGTACTAGGTACCGGATGGTATTACCCCAAAAAAAACATAATTGAAAGACTGACAATGCCGCTACTGTTGCACTAAAATTTCTGCTTCATATGTCTACATTTATTTGCATTGTTGATTCTGGAACCAGTTCTTGTTGGGAAATGGTGGTAATGGGTTTATCTGAAAAACTAGTGGCCTTTTTATCTAGGTGGACATGTGGTGGTTTTAATTAACTCTTGCCCGTGGTGGTTTTAATTAACTCTTGCCCGTGGTGGTTTTATTTAACTCTTGCCCTTATATCGATTTGGTTGTGAGGTGTCATAATCATCCTTCAATACATGGGATATCTTCCAAATGCTTCTGTTCAATTGCTTTTTAATTGTCAACTTATCCCGCATCAAGTTACTTCACATCATTTGTGCTTTCTACCTTCCTTCCAATTTTTTTTGCAAGGACACTCAACCTAGTAAATTTTTGAAATGCTCAGCTTTAAACTACAGTACTTATTGCATTCTAAAAGAAAAGAATCCCATGGGTCAATTGTAGTCAACAGAGTGAAGGTAGCCAAGACACTAGATCTTCTGCTGCTCTGTCCATATAAGACTGGAGACTGAGTCTAACATATGCTTCTTTATTTGAACTTGAACTCTTTTATATTCACTGCATTTGAGTAGAAAGGTGCCTTATGATCGATGGTGTTGAAAAGAATGAATACTGAGCTTAACATATATGCTCGTTTCTTTCTATGGTAGGTGCTCGTGAGTTTGTAAGAGTAAGTAGAACTGGAAGGCCTGATGATTTGCTAAACTCAGCAATAGGAGGTTTTGGCAGTGGTGCTATTCTTGGACGCCTGCAAGGTCAGATTTACATCTCTCTCTGTCTCTCTTTCCGTGTGCATCTATCTTAGTAGTTCCTGTGCAAAAGTAGGCTACTGTGAAAATTAACTCAAGAGCTGGTCCATTCTTTTCAATGCTGTTAATCTCACATGATCATGTTTTTACCTATGAAAAAAGAAAAAGAAAAAGAGCTTGTTCAGTTGTTAAATTGTCATTGTAATTGTAGTCTAATTGAAGTAGCCGGTACTCTGATTTCCCATCAACATGGTTTCTGCTTGTTGAAGCCAAACAAGAGCGGCTAAACTTGCATAAGTCGTAGTTACTTGATTTCCTACATTGTCCATTTGAGCGGAAGTCCCAAATCTGACTATTTAACTGGAAGTGGTTCTTTGAAAAACAAGAGGTTTATGTCTTTTTAAAGATGACCTCATTAGAGGTTGTGGATACTTGTTCAATGGCTTTCATTTTCAACTACTTCATGAATCCAAGCATCACTTTAAGTATGCTAAAGATGTTTTTCTAGTACCAACTCTGTTCAGGACTAGTACCAATAACTGAGGGACGCGTTTCCATTTGCCCTAGTTTGTTTCTAAAACAGTTGTTCTATGCATCCTTCTCAAGAAACAGTTGTTCTATGCAATCAGTGTTAACATCTTTGTAATATCAATTCAAATATTTGTGCTCCATGTGTGTTCTTACCTAGGTGGGGATCCTGCTTTAACGTAAGTCCTAGGTTATTATGTAATGATGATGGTGCTTATGCAAACAACCCACACTGCTAGTGAAGTTGTTACTACCTAGTAAAAAGCTTCATTCATTTCAAGATTTGGCATATGCTTGTGCAAAGACCCCATCGATACTAGAAGATTGGGGCCTAAAATCTTGAAAAGGCTATACATGGTTCATCTTTGGTATTTTTTGTTTCTCAATCATTGATTTGAAGTGACAAAACCCAATGCTGATCTGAAACTCTGTGCATTTCCCTTTGACTCCTATTTGTTCCAGTTCGCTGCTCTTTCAATGTGAAAGTGAAAGTTCTGCTACCCAGTATCTGATTTCATTTTTCATCACTACCTTTTCTCCATGGTGATGCCACTAATTAAATTCCTTTGTGTTCGGAAGCAATTTGAAGTTTGAAAATGGAATGACAGCCTTTCATCTATGGGTTCTGATTTCTTAATCTATGATATCCTATGCCTTTGTCTCAAAGCCATGTTATTCATCATGTTTGATGTCTATGAACCCGATAACTGGCTTACCTGTTCTTTTCGATGAAATTGTCAGGTGGTCAACTTGGTGCTGTTCGTTATTCAGTCATTTTTGCAGTTGCTGGAACAACAGTTGATTATGCTACCATCAAAATAAAACCAGCCTTGAGAAACTTCTATGACTCTATTGTCAGTAGGAAAGATGATTGGTTAAAATTGCCTGAGTGGTCGCCAATCAAAGTGCTTGATGAGGAAGCTCTTGCAGCAAAACATGCCCGGGAAGAGCAACTATACAGAAGTGTCCACAATCTGAGCAAGGAGGAGTCTTGATATTTAAGTACACCTTTTTGCAAGAAGCGCCACCAAAAGTTGAGAAGGAAAGGGTCTGCTTCCGCTTCCATGCCCTTCAGGTTTAAGACGAGCAGAAAATTCAAGCGTTTACTGGGTATTCAACATTTCATGTGCCTCCTGAATCTCACTGTGGTAAAGGGGTGAAACTTCGAATTTGTATGCCCTGCATATTTACTAATGCGATGGATATGGCAATAATTCTTCTCTTATACCATAATTTCTTTGTAATAAAATCGACATTTTGTTTACTTTTGAGTTATCAAACTCGACTACACTTAGTAAATGAACGTTTTGAGTACAATGCTTAAGTTTTTGAGCAAGGAACCATTTTATTGTAATAGTCAAAATTCATACTCGCTGTTGGATTATGTTGATGATCATGCATTAATCATATGCGCTTCTTTCATGTGGCTCATACCACATTGCCAACCAAATTTATTTCATTTGTTTCGTACTAATGATACTGGTAATCGGTGTGCTTTGACTTGAGCTTCTAAGGAGAGGGGTTAGAGGGCAAGAATGATTTGAGGTTTGAAACTCATTTCATTGTGTAATGCAATGATCATCTTTCATGTCAAAAGATACAAGAAATGTGTTGCATCAGTAAATTGAGACCTAAAAAAAGCAGTAACCACAAGTGCATGTCATCGACAAATTTAATCTCCAGTATCGAAATTCACAGCGATGTTTCAGGCCCCATATTTCACACCCTGCTTAAAGCTAAATTACAACTAAATGGCTAAAATTCTTATACGCTCTCACGAAAGCAGCGAGACAAGAGAAACAAACTCCAAAGTCACCCGTCCCTTGGACCGCGTATTGATGACAAAATGCTCCGGGTATTTTCTTAAAAGCATCAGCAATCCATACCATGGCTTTGATTTGGCTTCAGGGCTCGGATAATCCTCAGATGTTAAATATCTCCTCACACGACTATGATGCCAGGTATTGCCGTAGTGTTCCACCAACTACAAAAACAAAAGCTTGTCATCAGCCGAAACTCCAACTCTAACAACTTAAAAAATCTACGCTGTCTTACAAAAAGCTGAGCAGGAGCTAAATTTTCCCACAACTACCATGAACATGAAGCAGGAAATGATATTTGATACAGGATGGAAAGCCAAAATATAATACTTACTCTATGGGATCTGTTTAGAGAGAAGACAAAATGCAGTCAATTTGTCAAGAAAGTAGAACAGCAACTTCACCCATAATTAAGCAAAACCTCGCCAAGGTTATAAAGAATGAGGGAAGACATACAACTATGAATCTGCTCTTTTCTTTTCCAAATAAAAAGCTGTAACAGAAAATTCTACATTATCTACAGTGCATACTAATTTTAAAGTGAAAGTTCACCATTGCATGTCTAACACGAAAGGTAACCATAACTTTATTAACCATCAGAGACTCTTGACTAGGTATAAGATCTTCATGTGTTTAATCAAGGCTGAATTAGGTAAATAAATGGCTTTAAAGGCTTAATAATCAAGTAGGAAATATGGAGTAAGAATGGTCTTGATGATTGCACCATGTACAGGGGAATCAGAAATGGTTTCAACATTTTTGCAAATATTGCGGCTTTAGAAAGGGAAGGGATTCACGCGAAACAGAATCTACTTTTGACCGTGATAATGGCCTTTGAGATTGAGCTTCCTGCTAATATAATTTTGATGGATAAAGATGTAACTTGTGAGTGGAAAAACATCATTTTCAACCCTATTTGTAGAAAGGACTTGCAGGTTGAGGAGGTGGTCCCTACGCTGAATCTCTTCAATCCTAATTCCTAAAAATCCTCTCAACATTAATCTTAGGGGAAATGATGTGTTAAGCTGGTTATGGACTGCTGACATGTTTTTGGTCATGTTGTAAACTAACCAGCTGGTTAAGAATACAGAGGTGACAGAATTTCCATGGAACATCATCTAAGAGCTATATTCTAAGTAGACAATTTTTTCATAGGAAGCTGTCTTGGAAGCCTGCTATATGCTAAATAGACTCTGTTTCATAGGAAGCTGTCTTGGATGCCCCTCTTATAGGGGATAGGTCGCAGAGTCACCGCCATTAACTGCTGTAACCTGTGTCGAAGATGCATCAGAACTGCATCGGTTTGCCGGTCCCTTGTGTCTGTGGTAGGTAGGGTCCAATGGACCATGCCCTACTCCATAAGAGTTGTTGGCTTGGAAAAGGTTATGTTGCACGGACTCTTCAGAATCCCTGTTGCACCAATGTCGACATGACATGGGTGTGGGTGTGGGATCCACGCCGGATCTGGTCAGCTTACCTTGGGTGCTTTGACTACATCTATGACCGTGAAGTATATGATTGATTTGGTATTCGATTTGATATTTGGGTTTATGCCATACATATATATAGTTATATACCGTATGAGAGTGCTTTGCTATTACACAAGATATTTTATGAATAAAATATTAGGTATTTATAAAGAATTAATATTTATTAGTTTTAACCGAGATATATACCTTATATGTCGTAACATACATTTATTAGCCGTTACCCTGCACTCGGATCCATGCCCTCGAATCCTAAATTTATGTGATAGAAGAATCTGACCTCTAAATCCGCACCCCTATCGAATATGACATCATTACATCCATTAGAGGTGGAAGAGTTCCACCTCTTGACAGAATCAAAGTGCAAACTAGACAATATAATCTTCACTAAATAACAAATTGGTATTTCTGTGACAAAAGATATATAATATTGAAGTTACCTCAGCATGAAGCTTCTCCATTGGCATCCATTCTCCTGGACCACAGAGGTCTGAAAGCACATTTGCCACAGATGATACAACATCCTTTTCTTCTAACTGCATGAGCTGTTGATTATCAGCGTCTCTGTCTACACGTGATCTTCCCTCTATCTTCTTATCTGCAAGAAGTTTTAGGCCAAACAATTTCCATGACTCAGATACTAAGTTCCATAATTCAGATACTAAGTTCCATTTAATGGGAATAAGCTTTACAGTTACAGTTTTCTACTAAGGAAATCATAGAAGCATGAAAATCTATCAGAGTACAACTTTATAACATAGAATGGGATTAGCTTTTGGTTTGATATCACCTGAAGCAAATTTCCTGCTTTGATAAGAAATATCTGAGTAAAGAGTAATATTCGATTTCTAGGGTTAGCTTTGCATTATCATGACAACTGACTCCTCTCCAAAGAATGATAGAAGGAACAGTCAATCCTGAAGGAGCTTTCTCGAACCAATAAAGAAAAGAGTAATATGAATACTATATCAGATCGTGTAAATCAAGGAAATAGATTACTGCCTCTTATTCATTCAAACGTTCCAAGTGCTCATCCTATATTGCATCCTCATATAGCATTAATTGTTTCAACTATTTATCGTTCTTTTTGTTATAGTGGAATATTTGTCCATACAACAACAACAAGCCCAGTAATTTCCCACAAGTGGAGCCTGGGGAAGATAAGATGTACGCAGCCTTACCCCTACCCTGGAAGGGCAAAGAGGCTGTTTCCGATAGACTCTCGGCTGGAGAATGGATGAGATGGAAAGAAAGAAAGAGAGAAAAGAAAGACGAACAACAAGTAGGAATAACAACAAAATAGAAAAGAGTATAGTCAAGTATAATATATTTGTCCATACATATTAGCTATAATGATAATGAGTGCATGTCAATGTCCTAAGACGTTTACATGCCTCATGGCAAAGGATGGGATGTGAGGAGGAGCTAACAGAACTAGGGGCGAGGGAGAGGGTTGTAAGTGGCACAGATATAGATGAAAGGGGTGGCATGACGTTTACTCATCTGGATGCTAAAGACAACTTTTAAAAAAATAGTATTACGAGAGTTAAATCGAAAATAGAGGTTGATGTAAAAAACTTAGGGACAGAGGTTGCCATCAGGGAGGTCTACATGGTGACATAATTTGACAGAACGATCCGAGTATTTTATTTTCTAAACTGAATGGGAGGTTCATTTAGTTTTGGTAAATCAGATGGGAGTTCTAAGTAAGATACCCTTGCTTTTCAAATACACAAATACTGAGCCAACCTTGCTGTAGTCTTCTATTAAGCATATAAGATTTAAGATGGTTGAGGATTCTGAGTTTCCGAGTTCAAAAATCAGGTTAACAGGAAACAAGAAACCTCAAACCTGGCTTTGATATAAGTTATAATGCAAACCCATATGCTAGAAAGGAGAGCTTTTGAAAACTAATAAATGTTTTCCGCTATGGTGGTGTACGGGCTAACTTGCACATACCTCGACTATACTTGCTACCTCTCACCAACAGGTACCCGGGCAACTCTCTCCGCCAAGGCTTAGGTGAGTGGGAAGAAATCACCTAGTGATTTTTGTCTTTGTTGAGATTTGAACCTTGATCTCCAACGTATGCACCCACTTTATTGACTGTTAGGCCACTCCATTGGGTGCAATCAAAGTCAATAGAGACAGAATTAAGTTCATAAACTGGAGAAACTAAGATTTCACTCATGATAGGGAACATATTTGGTAACTTTCACCCAGAAAAACCCTAAAACACTCAATCAGACAAGTGAAGATGACCTAACCAAGAGTTGGTGTTTTCAAGTTGCCAAGGGGACAGAGTGGAGCAAGCGCTACTGTTGACTTTTGGACAAAGGGTTATCACTGGATGGGAGGGTTCGGGGGGGG
>MCJB01031550.1:61859-77859 GCA_002018475.1 Nicotiana obtusifolia
GGGGGGGGGGGGGGTTGGAGTCTAACATATCAAAAAAGAAAATAAGAAATAACACTAAATCAAAACCAGTTAGCACGGCAGTTCTTAGAAATAGATGCAAACAGAAAAGTGTCTTTTACGGTATATGATCATTGATGAAGCTTTGATTCCTGAAAAAGCCTGAACAGCGTAGGATATAATGGATTTTCATACGCGTTATACCAATCCTATCAAGTTGCTTACCCTATCATGATCACATGATGCCACTAGCATACTCTCAACACTAAAGACCAAATTTCATGAACAAAGTCATTAATAACATCATCAAAACTTATAAGTCTGTCGATTTCATGCGTAAGCACAAAAACAGTCAAACTTAATCTCTACATCTCTTTGCTCCACTCCGGGTATAATTACCAAGGGTCTACTAAAACAATTGAGTATATTTACGTACATTAAACTTCCATCTGCAGTAACTAAATCCATAGAACTAACCATTACCATATAAGGACTGAAAGAACATCTCTTCTGCATTGAATCAATAAGACTATAGTAATTCAACAAGCAAAAACACCCCCTATACACAAAATCTCTTCTAGAGAAACACAGTTCACCTAACAACAGAAAATCTCAAATAGCCACTTATAGAGCCAATAAAGATGAGTTACTAGCTATTTACATCCAATAAAGATGAGTCTTTAACTTGTTAATCCTTCACAAGCAACACAGATCCTTTGTGGCAATTCTCAATCACAGTTAACAAATAAGGCATTCATATATATCATGTAAGTCAGATAAATTAACAATCAAGAACGTATTTTTATTGAAAATAAACACCATGAACAGATAAAACTACTTACCTAAATGCCCAGAAATGGTAGCCTTCCCACCGGAACCATACCCATAACCACCACCACCCTCAATGCCATCCCCTCTCCTCATCTTCTTAGCTCCAGAACCATCTTCCCCGCCGTCATCATCATCATACTCCTCCTCATAATACTCCCTCCCTCTTAACAAACCCTTTTTCCCTACCCCACAACCATAACCCACAGCCGGCGGCAAAGGCAGATGTTGCTGCTGATGAGGATGATGGGGGCCCACAATAGGAGAGCCCCCAACTGGATAATTCACATTGACATGATGTCTACTAGGTCCAATCGGCCCACCTAAGATACTCCGAATTGGAAGAAGAAAATAAAACTCCTTATCTCCGATCTGAAGTAAATCCTGCGAATCGAGTTTTACCGGAGGGTTACCAGGAAGATGAAGCACACCTTCAACGAAACAGCCGTTTTTGCCTAACACTTCGAGGGCAAAACGACGCCGTTGGAAGTCGTAGAAGATGCGTGCGTGGTGGCGAGAGATGTTCATTCCGCCGCCGAGGGAAGATAAGTCAACGTCGACCGTTGACTTCTTGGAGTTACGGCCGAGGATTATGGAGTATGTCTGCATGTAATACTCGAAATCTTCGCCTTGTAGCTTCGCGAATCCTGCTTCCACATCGCTTCCACTGCTACTTCCCATTTCATAGGATAATAGGGGTGTGTATTTAAAGGGAGTTCGATTATGTGGTTATGCTATTTGTGTAATATAAAGGAGAGTGGAATGAGAAGAAGAAGAAGAAGAAGAAGGAGAATCGGAGAAGTGTGAAGTGGAGTTCTGAGCATTGCTGACTCGAGAGGAAAGGTAGAGTGTGATTTACGACTTGGGATTTCCTATTCCGAATATGTTAACCTTGGAGCAATTGTCAATTGCATATTTTTGGCATAAATTGTTATTTTCATTAAGAAATTGGATTTGTTATGGTTGTCTCTCTAGTTAATTACTTGATCAGCATCAATTTGAGTGTGATTAAGAGGCTGTAATTATATTCTTTAATTCTTAAGGAGTGAGAATCGGTGGTAATTATACCGTATAATTACAAGATAATATAATTTTTTTTATTTTTTTTATTTTTCTTTTTAAAATATAATAAGTACTAGGTTTTTATAGTATTTCTTTTTTATTTCTCTTATTCTCATTTTTAACCTTGTAGCATATTGCTTATGGTGTGCTTCCATATAATTTTGCTGCTTCTCAAATTTTGCTTCTTTATTTTTATTTTTTTTGTTTCCTTAGCGTTAAACACAATTCCGTATATTATTAGCTTTATTTTCTATTTATTATTATAAAATAATTGTTAAATCTAAACTCATATTTTTATTTTATTATTTAAAAAATACAACCAATCATAAAGTCTATATTTTATTCAAATGAGTTGGTAAAAATCTTAAATTCATAATTAAAACTTTTTTTTAATTATTTTAAGTTAAGATATTATTTACTTGAAAGATAGTCAAGATATCGATAATTCTTTACGGTATTACTTACTAATTTATAATTATTTAAAAATTTTATTTAAAAAAAATTTAATTTAAATACTTGATTATAAATAATATCTAGCATTTCTTTTATACATATATATATATATATGTATATATATGTATATACATGTATATATATGTATGTATCTATGTATGTATGTACAAACATTAATGAGTTAGTAAAAATATAAAATTATGATTTTAATTTTAATTAATTAATTTTAGCAATAATGTTTTATATATATATATATATATATATATATATATATATGTATGTATATATATGTATGTATGTATCTATGTATGTATGCACAAACATTAATGAGTTAGTAAAAATATAAAATTATGATTTTAATTTTAATTAATTAATTTTAGCAATAATGTTATTCATTTGAAAGATATTTACTACTTTTAAGATATTGTTTGTTATGCGAGAAGGAACGTTCAAACTATGGCTGCCCCATGTGATGCTCATTTGAAACTTTTGTCCGGTCAATGCGAGAAAGAGAGAAGTGATGTAAACATAAGAATGGACGGTTTGTTTGTCAGCTGTCGGGCTAATTTTATAATTATTTAATATATTTCGATAGATTAATGTACAATCGTCTAGCCAAACATGACAATCAAAATTACACTGTAATTATCTTTTGACAAACAAACATGTCATTATAATTATTATATTGAGTAATTACTAGGATGATAATTACACAGTCAAATAATTACACATGGCTTTCAAAATGGACCCTAAAGGGATTCCAAATCTTGTCATCATATTTTATAGCACCTTTGACTAAGCTAGAAAAATCAGCTTATTTTGAAAAGTATTTTTTTTAAAGTGCTTTTTGAAAAAATAATTTTGGAGAGAAGCACTTTATGTTTTGTTAATCAATCTGAAAAGCACTTTTGAGAAATAATTTGTATTTGGCCAAGTTTTTCAAAAAGTGCTTTTAAGTATCAAATTACGAATAAGAATATGTATAGATTTACTTAATAGTTAATATTATAAGTAAATAAATAATCTCAAAATTTTATTATTAAAGACAATAATTAAATCTTTTTATTGTATTTAAGTAAAATATGAAAATAAAATTAAAAAGTACTTTAATTATTTTAAGATAATTTAAATATATTCAAAATTATTCAACAAATACAAAAGCATTCACCTCAAACGTCACTATATCTTAGAAAGTTATCCTAAAAAAAAGAAGAAGAAATACTTATACAATAATATCCTAAGTATAAGGCTTAAAATAAGTAAAGTTAATTTAGTATATATTATATTTTGTTAAGGGTATTTTTGGTAAGAAGAAAAGTCCAAAGTTGCTTTTGCTTTTGCTTTGGGGATAAGCTATTTTTCTCTGCTTCTCCAAACTAGTTCTGCTTCTTCCCAAAAGTACTTTTCCCCCCCCTAAAAAACTTGACCAAATACCTTAAGTTGCGAAAAAATACTTTTGAAAAGAAAAGAAAAAAATATTTTTGGCCTTTGAAAAAGCTCGGCCAAACAGACAATAAGTCATGCTAATACATTAAATTTAAATCCAATATGCATTAGGAGATCTTATCTTGTCAAAAATTTATACAAACTTATAGCACTAATAAAACTAATCAATTATAATATTTGAAGTGAGATGAGATTAAATTATGCACATGAAAACTAAGAATTCATATACAATGAATTCCTAGTTGATTGTAATTGAGACATTGTATATGGTTGAAGTCAGACCCATTTATATATGGTTAAAATCGGGCTCGACTCTATATGGTTAACATCGAGTTCAATTATTGCACGACAGATCGGGTTCGGAATGCGTAGGGTCGAAGAACCCAAGCTTCATCGAAGCGGAACACGAAACCAGAATGTCCAACATCGAGAACACCGAGCCCTGGTCCGAAATCGAGCCTGCCTCCGAAAATGTCCGAGGGAAGATCATTAAACCTAAATGACGGAAAATCGGAATATCCGTAATGGGAAGAACATCACGGCAGGAATCTCGGCACTAATCAATAGAACCGCTTAATTAGCAAATCAGGAGATTTTTTACCTTGTGCGGAGATTTTTACCTTGTATAGAGTGCACCAGATGTACAACCTCCCCACTATATAAAGGGAGAGTTGAACCATTTGCCAGACACCTTTTTCGCGAATCATCAATAAAAAGAAAAAACAGTAATATATTGCTCTCTTGAATCATTTTATCATCAACTTGTTTTAATTTCCATTATAATCAGTTTCTGCCCAAGAAGGATCAGCCAACGGCCAAGAGTGTCTAACTCGAGTGGTTTGCGTTTCTTTTTTATTTATCTCTTAATTTTAACTTTCATTATATTATTCGTCATTTGTATCAAATTAGGCCACATATCCTTAAAACCATGTATAAATTCAATTGTTATCCGAAATTTAAGATAAACAGTTTGGCGCCCACCGTGGGGCTAAGGATAATAGTGGATATTTGATACAACTTTTTGGCACACACATTGTTTCACACTTGCTCTTTGAAGTGTTTCTAATTCCAGGTTGCAATACGGAAATGTCAAACTCTTATTCGGCACCTCTGCACGTTGATAACGAGTTCGATCATCAAGGCGAAAATAATAATATAGCGCCCGGTGATGAAATTCCAATCGATGCTAATTCACAAGTGGCAATCGATGCAGATCAGCTTACTAACCCCTCAAATAGTGTTCATAGGGGAGTTCGATCGGTAACATAAAATCCCCAAAACGATGAAAGGGATGGGATCAGCCTCCGAATGATCTTCGAAATGTTGCAAGCCCAACAGGCAGCGATAGCTCAGTTACAAAATCGAAGCCAAACCTCGAACAGGGTTGAGCTTGGCCCTTCCCGGGAAATTACCCATAAGGATGGATCAGTTGTAGGAACGTTGAATGAATGTGAATCGGGGGCAAACCCCTGAATTATAAAGATGCTCGAAGAACTAACTAAACGAATAGAATCTAGGGAGAAGAAAATTGAGGAAAATAACAAGAAAGTGGAAACCTACAACTCTAGGGTGGATCAAATCCCAGGAGCACCCCCGGTATTAAAAGGCCTAGATTCCAAAAAGTTCATGCAAACACCTTTTTCACTGAGCGCGGCTCCAAAACCGATACCCAAAAAATTTCGCATGCCAGAAATCCCTAAATACAACAGAACCACCGACCCAAATGAGCATGTAACCGCATACACATCGCTATCAAAGGGAACGACCTGGAGGATGACGAGATTGAATCCATTCTGTTGAAAAAATTTAGGGAAACCCTGTCAAAAGGAGCCATGACATGGTATCACAACTTACCCCCTAATTCTATTGACTCTTTTGCTATGCTCGTAGATTCTTTCATGAAGGCACACGCAAGCGCCATCAAGGTCGAAACACGAAAATCGGACCTTTTCAAAGTCAGGCAGGAGGATAATGAGATACTCAGAGAGTTCGTGTCCCGGTCTACCACCGGTCACAGATGATTGGGCTATTCAAGCTTTTACTCAAGGGCTCAATGTTTGAAGCTCGGCGGCTTCGCAACAACTAAAGCAGAACTAAATAGAGTACCCTGCCATCACATGGGCTGACGTACATAACCGATACAAGTCAAAAATCAAAGTCGAAAACGATCAGCTCGGAGCCCTTTTGGGATCCATTTGCCCCGTTAGAGCTTATGACAAAATCCGAATATCGCGAACCAAGATCGAATAGAGAGCGACATCGGCCGTATCACGGGGACAGAAAAATCGGCGTATCCGGGAAATAATCTCCAAGACATGAAAGGAGAAATGACCGAGGTCAGAACACCCAGGGGCTCATGACCAAAAGCAATTTCAAAAGGCCCATCGGGCATAAAGAAGCACCTCGATTATCAGAGTATAATTTAATGTTGATGTTGCCATTATCGTATCTGCTATAGGTCGCATCAAAGATACTAAATGGCCTCGACCATTGCAATCCGATCCAACCCAAAGGGATCCTAATCAGATACGCAAATATCACGGCACTCACGATTATAAAACGGAAGACTGTTGGCAACTAAGAGAAGAAGTAGCACGGTTACTCAATAACGGACACCTTCGATAATTCTTGAGCGACCGAGCAAAAAATCACTTTGGAAATAGGAATAAACAGACAGGCCAGGAAGAACCTCAACATACAATTAACATGATTATCGGTGGAGTCTATACCCCTCAAAGGCCGATGTTGAAACGTACCAAAATATCCATCATGAGGGAAAAGCGCACTCGTGATTACACGCTAGAGGGGACTTTTAACGACGAGGATGCGGAAGGAATTGTACAACCCCACAATGACGCACTGGTAATATCTTTACTTATACATAAAGTTAGAGTAAAACGTGTGTTAATCGACCCAGGTAGCTCGGCCACTATAATCCGGTCGTGGGTCATGGAGCAACTCGGACTGTCAGACCGGATCGTTACTACAGTCCGAGTACTTAACGGGTTCAATATGGTATGTGAGACCACCAAGGGTGAAATAATGTTGCCAATAAATACTGGTGGAACCATTCGAGAAACAAAGTTCTGTGTGATCGGAGGGGACATGAGATACAATGCTCTGTTTGGAAGGCTATGGATCCATGACATGAGGGCGGTACCTTCGAAATTATAAAACTAGGTGTTGAAGTTTACGACGCCCGATGGAGTTAAAACGGTTTACGGGGAGCAACCAGCTACGAAAGAGATGTTCGCGGTGGAAGAAATGACACCAACACCAACGGTTCCTAACCAAATGGTCGAGAGCAAGACAAAATTGCAATCACAGATACCATCTTCGGCAAATATGGATAAACAAGTATATGTCGAGGATGATGATTATGGAATTCCCAGATCTTTCACCTCCGATGATTCCGATGTCAGCAAATCGACTGTCGCGGAACTGGAACAAGTCACACTGCAAGAAGAATTTCCCGAATGAAAGGTATACCTAGGCTTGAGGTTGAGCTCCGAGCTTAGGACAAAACTTATTCGATTCCTTACAACTAACGAAGACTGCTTCGCTTGGTCCTACCTTGATATAACAGGTATACCGTCGGAGATAACCACTCACAAGCTGAGCCTGGATCCGAAGTCCTATCCAGTCAAACAAAAAAGGAGGCCTCAGTCCGAAATCAAACATGCGTTCATCAAGGATGAGGTAACTAAACTTCTAAAGATAGGGTCTATTCGGGAGGTTAAATACCCAGATTGGTTGGCAAACATAGTGGTAATCCCTAAAAAAGGGAATAAATTAAGAATGTGTGTAGATTATGAAGACTTGAATAAAGCATGTCCAAAAGACTATTTTTCCTTACCCAACATCGATCGCATGATCAATGCTACTGCCGGCCATGAGACCATTAGTTTTCTCAACGCATACTCCGGCTACAACCAAATACGGATGGACCCAGGTGATCAGGAAAAAAATTCCTTCATTACTAAATATGGCACATACTGTTACAATGTAATGCCATTAGGGTTAAAAAATGCTGGAGCCATATACCAACGCTTAGTAAACCGAATTTTCGAGAAACAACTAGGAAAGACAATGGTGGTTTGTATTGACGACATGTTAGTTAAATCCCTGCGAGCAGAGGACCATTTAAATCATTTGCAGGAAACATTCAGTGTGTTGAAGCAGTACAACATGAAGTTGTACCCGAAAAAGTGCGTGTTTGGTGTGGGTTCAGGTAAATTCCTCGGATTCATGGTCTCGAATCAAGGAATCGAGATCAACCCTGAAAAAATCAAGGCTATCGAGGACATCACGGTCGTAGATAATGTGAAATCTGTGCAAAAGTTGATCGAACGGATAGCCGCTTTAGGGCGATTCATTTCGAGGTCGTCCGATAAAAGCTACCGGTTCTTCGCTCTATTGAAAAAGAAGAACAACTTTTCATGGACTCCAGAATGCCAGCATGCTTTGGAAGAACTCAAAAGATATTTATCGAGCCCGCCATTGCTTCATACACCAAAGATGGAGGAACAACTCTACCTTTACCTGGCAGTCTCAGAGATAGCGGTGAGCGGAGTCCTAGTCCGAGAAGAACAAGGTACACAATTCCCGATTTATTATATCAGTAGAACCTTAGGCGAAGCCGAGACTAGGTCTTGGAAAAACTGGCGCTCGCTTTGTTAAGCCCTTCTACGAAACTGAAACCATATTTCCAATGTCATCCCATATGCGTCGTAGCAACTTACCCATTAAGAAATGTGATGCATAAACCTGAGCTCTCAGATCGATTGGCCAAATGGGCTATAGAAATAAGTGGGTACGAAATTGAATATCGACCATGAACCGCCCTCAAATCTCAGGTGTTGGCAGACTTTATGGCCGATTTTACACCATCCCTAATACCAGAGGTCTAAAGAGAGTTGTTAACTGGCTCAAGAACTCATTCAGGAATATGGACCCTTTTCAGAGATGGTGCTTCGAACGCGAAAGGATCCGGACTTGGCATTGTGTTGAAGCCACCAACTGGTAACATAATTCGACAATCTATTAAGATTGTGAAACTGACTAACAACGAGGCAGAATATGAAGCCATGATTGCAGGCCTAGAACTAGCCAAGAGCTTAGGAGCAGAAGTGATCGAAGCCAAGTGCGACTCCCTTCTTGTGGTAAATCAAGTCAATGGAACGTTCGAGGTAAGGGAAGGGCGAACGCAGAGATACTTAGACAAACTGCAAGTGATGTTGCATCGGTTCAAAGAATGAAACTTACAACATATACCTTGGGATCAAAACAGTGAGGCTAACGCCCTCGCCAGCTTGGGGTCGTCGATCGAAGACGACGAGGTCGATTCTAGAAAGGTCGTATAGCTCATGAGTTCGGTAGTGGAAGAAGGCCACGCTGAGATCAATTCGACAAGTCTAACTTAGGATTAGAGGAACAAATACGTAGAATATCTCAGTTCCGACAAACTCCCCTCGGATCCAAAAGAGTCGAGGGCCTTGCGCACGAAGGCGGCCCGGTTCAGCTTGTCCGATGAAAGAACCTTGTTCAAAAGAACATTTGACTGCCCACTCGCGATATGTTTGGGATCGGGTAACACTGAGTACATTTTAAGGGAAATCCATGAAGGTACTTGCGGGAACCATTCCGGCGTCGAGCTTCTAATTCAGAAAATAATCAGAGTTGGTTATTATTGGCTCGACATGGAAAAAGACGCAAATGAGTTCGTTCGAAAATGTAACGAATGCCAAAGGCACGCCCCGATGATCCATCAACCTGGGGAGACACTCCACTCAGTCCTATCACCATGGTCGTTCATGAAATGGGGGATGGACATCGTTGGCCCTCTTCTGTACACACCAGGTAAGGCTTAATTTATACTATTTATGACTGATTATTTTTCTAAATGGGTGGAAGCGCAGGCGTATGAGAAGATTAGGGAAAAAGAAGTAATTGAATTCATTTGGGATCACATCATATGCCGATTTGGAATGCCAGCCGAGATCGTATGCGACAACGGGAAGCAATTCATCGGTAGCAGAGTGAAAAAATTCCTCAAAGATCACAAGATCAAAAGGATCCTATCGACGCCCTACCACCCCAGTGGGAATGGACAAGCCGAATCTACCAATAAAACAATACTTCATAATCTCAAAAAGAGATTAACTGAAAGGGAGATGGAAGTAAATATTACCCGAAGTCTTATGGGCATATCATACCACCGAGAAATCCAGCACCGGAGCCACCCCGTTCTCTCTGGTTTATGGCGCCGAAGCTTTGATACCGGTCGAGTTCGGGGAGCCATGTGTCAAGTTCCGTTATGCGACAGAGGAATCGATCTACAAAGCTATGAATACGAACTTGGAACTGTTAGATGAAAGACGTGAAGCTGCCCTTGTTCGACTAGCTGCTCAAAAGCAAAGGATCGAAAGGTATTACAACAGAAGGACCAACCTTCGATATTTCAACGTCGAGGACTTAGTATTAAGGAAGGCTACACCAAATACACGGAACCAGAATGAAGGGAAGCTGGGACCAAACTGGGAATGAACTTACTGTATCATTAAAATCACCGGAAAAAGATCCTACAAGCTCGGAACAGTGGATGATAAACAACTACCAAACAACTGGAACATAAGTCACTTGAAACGGTTTTACTGCTAAGGTACGACCTTGTTCTTTATTTTTATTTTCATCATGAACTAACATTTGCAGGTATCAAACGAGGTACCCTGGATCGGGGAATACGAGATATTAAGTTTGAAAGCATGCATTGCACTCTTTTTCCCTTGAACTGGTTTTGTCCCAAAATAGGTTTTACGACAAGGTTTTTAATGAGGCAACTAGTAAATCGCGCTAACTTAGATTCGAAGGCCGATAGCAAATCGGTTACGACAGTATTCGAAGCCTATCTTCAATCGACCTGAATACTGGGGGGCCACTCTAGGATTGAATGGTCAAAGGTCAATAAAATTCAATGTAAGGGCCAAACAGTCAAATGAACCGTCTCCAAATAGATTGATCGAACCCTAACACAAATTGTACATAAGCATGAACGAGAATAAAGAAAAGTCTCTTGTATACAAACATCCTGCTTCTGATCAAAAGAGCCCAAAGGCCACTTTAATTTTAGTTCGAATAACCGTTCTCTCACTCGGGGACATGTCCGAAAAACAAACTTATTCGAGGGGGGATGAGACCTACTAAGGAAAACCCCGAACTTTAAAGGCTAAGGCCATTTCGAGTTAACAGAACTCGAGGGGGGATGAGACCTATTAAGGCAAACCCCAAACTTTAAAGGCTAAGGCCGTTTCGAGTTAACAGAACTCGAGGGGGGATGAGACCTATTAAGGCAAACCCCGAACTTTAATGTCTAAGGCCGGTTCGAGTTAACAGAACTCGAAGGGGGATGAGACCTGTTAAGGAAAACCCCGAACTTTAAAGGCTAAAGGCCATTTCGAGTTAACAAAACTCGAGGAGGGATAACACCTATTAAGGCAAACCCCGAATTTTAAAGGCTAAGGCCGTTTCGAGTTAACAGAACTCGAGGGGGGATGAGACCTATTGAGGCAACCCCGAACTTTAAAGGCTAAGGCTGTTTCGAGTTAATATTATTTGAGGGCTAATATAAGACCTACTGGGAAACCCCCCGAATTAAAGGGTTAAGGCCATACCAAGTTAATAGTATTTGAGGGCTAAGGTATTTCAAAAGTTGCAAAAAGAAAGCTTTACAATAGTATTCGAGGGCTAAGGTATTTCGAAAGTTTCAAAAAGAAAGCTTTACATATATACATCAAAAATCCCTTCCACAAAATCGAGCATCCTCGATACACAATATTGAAAAGGTAAAACTTGGTCAGGAGTGACTTGATTCCAACTAGATCCCCGCCCCCTCCCCCTCCCGGATATCAGAATTCCCGAGGTCGTCTCATTCTTCAGATCCGACTGAATCCTCAGAATTATCCTCCTCCGGGAAGGCTAATTTTCTGGCCTTGGCCTCGGCTATCCTGGCATCTTCGATCTCTGCTGATAAATCAAAGCCTCGAGCATGAATCTCTTCAAGGACAAGTCTGTGAGATTGCCACCTCATATGGTCAACCATATTCCTTGATTGATTTTGAGCAGCTTCAGCATCGGCCTTATATTGAGCCACTAGTTCATTAGCTTCGGCTTTGACCACGACAACTTTTAACTTGGCCGTTTTTAGCTCTTTAGCCATATTATCTCGATCTGAGATAACCGTGCTGATTCGAGATTGGAGCTCGTCGGTGTTCCTAGTTTGAGCCTCGACTTTCTCCTTTGCCTCTCTAGGCTGAGCCTCTGCTAAAGCTAACTTCTCCTGAAATGTATCTTTTTTCGAGGCCAGCTGATCCATCTTGCTCCTCCACTCATCGGCCTCAGCTCTAGCAATGCTTATTTCAGATCGAAGCTGATTAATCTGATCAAGCTTTTGCTCTACTTGCTCGACCAAGCCAGCATTATCCTTCTGGGTAAGCTCCAGTTCGGCACAGAGGTTCATCATCTCCCCTTTGAGCCGTTCATAGCGCTTTGAATCTTCCCGAAATTGGAGAAAGGATTCATGGTGAAGTACCGAGGCCTGCAAGAATAAAGGAAGATGTTGTGATTAATTGAAATTTTAAAGTACAAAACAAAGGACATCGAATAGAGCTTACCGAAAATTACCCGATTCAGCGCCTGTTGAGCTTCATTGAACAGGCAGGGCGCATCCACCTCGTTCATTTTTTCCTGATCCTCCTCGGTCACCAAGCACCGAAGATAACTTTCCACTTCGACGGGGGCGAAAAGAACCTTGGCATCCTCGGGAATGGTGAAAGATATGGATCGTTTTCGATAAGGGTAAGCGCTCGGTGCGGGAAATTGATTACCAATTTTGGACTGAAGGAAATCCCGCTTGTATCGGTGGATGAGCTTTTCCTCGGTACCTCTAAGTTACCGAGCCCAAGAACATCTTCCGCGGACGCCGAATCCACACCATTGAAAAAACCACGGAAAGGGTCTTTCGATCTATGATCTCCGTCCGGGGAACATTCTTTTTGTCATTTGGGCCTCGTTGAACATTGATTCCAAGAAAGAGGGCGAATCAACCATCTCAATTGGACACAAGACTACCAGTGGTGCTCTCCTCGTATTTGGGAAAGCCCCAGTTCTTGTCTCCACCTCGGGTCCCCCAACTTGGCGAAGGTCCGCTTCACTAGCCCCTGGTTCAAAGACCCCTCACCCTTCAGATTGTGGCGGCACACTAGACACAAGGTCGAAATCCTCTTCTTCCTCCTCAGACTCATCCCTCAATCTACATAGCGAGTCCGAAGGTAATACTCGATCACTAGCACTCCCTTTGGGCTTGCGAGCCAATCTTTTCCTCGGTCTCTTCTTTCCGAGGTCTGAGGAACTTGGGGCCTCTTTTTTTTTCTTCTCTTTATCCTCCTTCGAAACAAGGGGCTCGCTGGGAACATCATCGCCTATGGTGGAGGTCTCATCTAAAAATCCTTTGATAAACCTGCAAAATAAAGGTAAAACAAGTTAGAAATCGATAGCATAAAGAATTAAGCTCGAGTGTAACTTATCTCACCATGAAGTCGGGCCTCCCACCGGCCTTTCGAAAGCTCGCGCCATGCGCGCTCGGAATATGGTCTTTGGGATACGATCCCCTTGACCCATTCTTTGAGATGAGGAATTGCATCCGGCATCCGAGATACAGCTGCGCCATATAAAATTGATAAGAGGAAGGGCGAAAGGGTAAACAGTAAACAAATTGATAAGGCTACACTTACTCTTCACATTCCATTTCTAAGGAAATGGCATATCCTCGGCCGGGATTAGGTCCGATGTTTTCACTCGAATAAATCGACCCAACCAACCCCGATCCGATGCTCATCAATACTTGAGAACAGGGCTTTGCTTGCCCGACGAGCAAGTTCTATCAACCCCCTTCGATAGAGTCAGGGACTGTACAAATGCATGAGATGATCGACGGTGAAAAGATACCCCTCGATCTTGTTTACAAAAAAACGGAGAAGGATGACTATCCTCCAGAAAGAAGGATGAATTTGACCCAGGGTCACTTTGTACCTTTTGCAAAAGGCAATAATGACCGGGTCCAAAGGGCCCAACGTGAAGGGATAAGTGTAAGCACTTAAAAAACCCTCCACGTGGGTAGTGATTGCTTCTTCAGGCGCAGGAACCACCGGACACTTGTCGACCCAGTTACAGTCTTTCTTGACTTTATCGAGAACTCTGTCGGTGATTGAACAGATGTATCTCGTAACCAGTTCACATCGGCCCGGTATTGAGGAAGCTTTATCGACTTTGAAATCGACTCTGGTTGAACACCCGGTTGGTACAAACGCCTTCAGAGGGGGCTCCGCTGTAGGCTCCTCAATGACGACAGGTGAAACCTCCTCAACAGGTTGAGAAGAAGAGGGAGTTTGTCTTTGAGGAACGGATTTTGAAGTCTTCGCCATTGTTTTGAACAGATGAAGAAATTAAAAGATATAGATGCAAAGGAAATATAGTATGAAGATAGCTTGTGAGGTATTTTCAGAAACCAAAAGGCAGGAGGTCTTGAAGATAAGAACGATGTAGTTTTATAAAAGAGCACGAACATTTGAATATAAAGGGTGAAAGAGGGTATTTATAGTCTCTCAAAACGGCGGTTCGCATCCCAAAGCAGCAGAACACCGACTGACATACACTTGATGCTTTAAAAGGCTTTTCTGGTGGGATGTTTTCGATTTCCGTATCGCGTACGTCATAAGTTTACCGTCACATATCAGAATGAGAATTTAAGGCTCATATCATTTCTCGTCGTTACTCTCCAAAAAACGAGGGGACTATTTGTATACGGTCGAAGTCGTGTCCATCTATATGTGGTCAAAATCGGGCTCGACTCTATATGGTTAACATCGAGTTCAACTATTGCACGACAGATCGGGTTCGGAATGCATAGGATCGAAGATCGAACCCGAGCTTCATCGAAGCGGAACACGAAGCCAGAATGTCCAACCTCGAGAACACCGAGCCCGTGGTCCGAAATCGAGCCTGACTCCGAAAATGTCCTAGGGAAGATCATTAAACCTAAATGACGAAAAACCGGAATATTCGTAATGGGACGAACATCACGGCAGGAATCTCGGCACTAATCAATAGAACCGCTTAATTAGCAAATCAAGAGATTGTTTTACCTTGTGCGGAGATTTTTACCTTGTATAAAGTTGCACCACATGTATGACCTCCCCACTATATAAAGGGAGAGTTGAACCATTTACCAGACACTTTTTTCACGAATCATCAATAAAAAGAAAATACAGTGATATATTGCTTTCTTGAATCATTATATCATCAACTTCTTTCAATTTCCATTATAATCAGTTTCTGCCCAAGAAGGATCAGCCAACGGCCAAGAGTGTCTAACTCGGGTGGTTTGCGTTTCTTTTTCATTTATCTCTTAATTTTAATTTTCATTATATTATTCGTTATTTGTATCAAATTAGGCCACATATCCTTAAAACCATGTATAAATTAAATTGTTATCCGAAATTTTGGATAAACAGACATAAAGTTGTTGTTGTTGTCTATATATGTTAGTAAAATATGTTTCAAAATATATTTTCGATAGTGAGTCTTGACAAGTGATTGAATTGCTCATTTGATTACTTATAAGCTGCAAGTTATAATTAAGAAATAGCTCTTTTCAAATGTAAGAGGGAAAGCAAAAAACGAGTACCTGTACTATGTCTATTCATGTTGCTAATAAGGGAATTCTTAAGTCCAAATGTTTGTGTGTCTCAAATATATGAATTCGCTGGATCTTGAGAGCATAAAATAAACGTGCTGGCATGTTAGTAGTACAAATGTCATGAGTAATTTAGAATTAGAGATATTTAAAATAAGAAGATCACGAATAGCCACAAGAATTACAGATCAATTTTCATCTTCGCACTCGTTTTAATACAATAAATACACTTACTGTCAAACTAGTTTTACTATTATATACTAAGGATGTGTTTGGTATGACGCGAAATATTTTGTCATTTTCTATTGTTTGCATAAAATATTTTGAAAAATATTTTTTTAGATATTATATTTTTTTGAAATTGGAGGAAAATGACTTCCCTAGAAAAAGTTAGGAAAACTTTTTTCAAAAACTCCACTTACTCTCACATCTAACCCCAACCCCCTCCCCCTTCTCTCGCCTACC
>MCJB01031550.1:77896-135908 GCA_002018475.1 Nicotiana obtusifolia
CCCTGCCCCCCTCTCCAAAAATATTTTTTTTCGGATTTCAGTTTTTTTTTTCCGTCACCGCCTTCCCCCCCTCCCGCGGCAATTTAAAAAAAAAAATATTTTTAGTGCTGATTTTTTCATTTTTTTTGATTTACAGGTTCAAAATTTTGCGAGTTCAAAGTTATGAGTTCGGAGGTTTATGTGTTTGGAAGTTTGCGGGTTTAGAAATTATAGATTTTTCTGGTTCAAAAGTTTGTGGATTCGAAAGTTTAGCGGTTCAAAAGTTTATCAAATTTATGGGTTAGGAAGGTTGTTGGTTCGAAAGTTTATGGCTTCATGTTTATTGTATCTAAATTATTTATGAATACTCTTGAGAAATTATTTTCCTTAATTTCCGTACCAAACACCAAAAAATGAGTAAGATTACTACTTGTTTTGTTGGAAAACATTTTCCAAGTTATACCAAACACACCCTAAATTAAACTCCGATGATGGACTTAAGAATGTCGTGAAAGCATGATGTGTTGCTCACAAGATCAATCTTTATAGTTAAGTCTGCTTGTTTGGTTTTTATTTTTATAATTTAGTATCCTTTAGATCAGTGAATCAGCCATATATATCAATGAACAAGGTGAAAACTGAGAACACTTGGAAGAAATAACCATCCAGTTAGAGGATGTTTAGCTAGAACAATTGCTTATCCCAAACACCGGAAATATGTTAGATTGGATAATGAAAATGAGATTAAAAAAACAAATTCTAATAAATCAAACAATGTGTTGGAATTAAGCTAAAAACAACTGTTGAAAAAGAGTGACTGATTGTCAATTGTGTATATACAAAGAGCCCAGAATGCTCTTTCAGAGCGATGACCTTCCACCAATCCAAGGTGCCGTCCTTAAACCCTGATTTTGGTGCCCAAGAACTCAATATGATAGATTCCGCCCACCACTAGAAGTTCTTCACCACGTGCTTTGAAAGCAAGACCCCAACCATTTGAACAAGTCTTCCCGTGAGTTCTTCTTCTCGTCATACTTCTTTACCATGTTGGTTAGATATTCTTAACAACTCAAGATCGGAGGTGCCTGAGCAGCTCTATTAACATTTGGATACATGCCCTCAATTTTCTATATCAAATTCTTCCCCACAAGTCAAAGAATCGGTAGGGCTTGTTATCCCACCGATCACATATACCGGAAGTTTATATACAGGTGCACTAATCTTCAATATATTATGCTGGAACTTTTCGTGGTGCAGCAAAATAATGACTATTTTTCAATGACTTTGCAAACGTTGGCTATTTTTCAATAACCAGTCTGAAAACTGACTAGCCCGTACTATTTTCACCCTATCAGACCTACCCCTGTGACCCAACCCAATTATAAACATCTTCTTAAAATACTATTAGCTATTTCTCCTTCCTCTATAAATTAGGGTTCTCTATATTTTTTCCTCTTCCAAGTCCAAAAATTAGAGTTAGATTTTTTCCATCCCGTTGTGGCTTCAAATGTCTGAATTATCTTTTTCTTCTTCTCGTGACCCAGGTGAGAACCGTATATGTTATTACGGATTGATTGCCAGCCATTTCATGATATGACACCTTTGAGTGGTGGTCGTAGATTCTATAGATATTATCACTATGAGACTAATGATTGTTGTTATTGGAAATGGCATGATAAAGAATTTCTACCTCATGTGTCAATGTTTATCCATAAATAAAAATTTTGTTGAATGGCCTTCGTCAAGAAAGAAATAATTTGAGGAAGACGGTGGATGATATGGTTGGTACTAAAGCTGCAAATTTGAATAACGTGTCTACATTGGACGAGAAAGTTTTAAACTTAAAATTGAAATTGAAGCGATGGAAAAAGTTTATGCTTTCTCTTCTCTCTTTCTTGTTAGTGCATTTATAATCAATGTCAAGTTTGGAATGAGATGAAGCATATTACTTAATATGTGTGCCTCTTTGAACCTTGTTAAGTTGTTAAAAGAGAACGGAAAGCACAACAAACAAATATAATGTTGTGGCTGCCTCAATTACTGCTATTAATTCTTACTACTGACCTGCATTGGTTACTCGGTGTCAATAACTATATGAGGTAAAATCTGTCTCTAAATACCCAAGCCAAGATAATATTATAGGAAGATTTTCGAGTCGACGTTAGTCGACGCGATCCAAGAAGCAGCAAAGTCCTTGGCCGAAGTGTCGACATGAGCCGTAGTCGAGATGTCGACAAGAGTCGTAGTCGAGATGTCAACAAGGGTGAGGTCGAGGTTGAATATCGATAATAGGAGCTGTAACGTCTAGTTTGTCAGGATAGGATATTAAAAGGGAATACTCTAGTGAATATTTTCTGCACTTGTACTATTAAGGTTTCTTACGAAAATGTCTCATATATATAAAAAAGAGACAATGATAAGGGCATGTGATATTTATTTGTAAAAACACACTTTGACAAAAAGATTCTCTCTCTCTTACTGAGATACAAACACCACCTTTCACTAAGATTCTTGTCTGTATTATTCCATACTTTTCCATCAGATCTGAGAATAACTCGAACATTCAAGGATTTGTCTGTCACCAATCATTGTCAGAAGGAACAACCATCTAGTTCGTCCTTTATTGGGTGAATCTTTCCTTCTATTTACTTAAATGCCGTTTATTGTTATTCGTTGCTATTAAATGCTACATATTACTCATGCATTTTGAAATAGTTATTGCATATTGTTATCACTATTCAAACAATATCTGACGTTTATTGCATTCTCAAAAGCTACATCTAAAAATATTATTGTTACTTAAGTTTAACTCATAATCACATAAATTTAATTATTTGAACTGAGAGTCATATTTTTGGTTAAACGGTAACAAGTAAGAATCTTGGACATACTTTTTTTTAAATTTTTTTTTTTTTTTCTCTTGGACATACTGGAGTTGTGCTTTTGCTTTTATAATCAATTCGTGCTATTAAAAGCCAAAACATTTGATGTCATCATAGTGGTAAATAAAACGACTTCACCCCCATGCGTCTGTGCATTTGCCTTCCAAGAGTTGGAATAAAGATCCTTACACAGGAAGCAGGTTTATTATCGCTCTTTTAAACTAAATTCGTTACACAGAGATGTCTCAGCCATTCAGTGTCATTTCTTTTTAAGCTAATTTACTTTATCACTAGGCAGTGTACCAAGTGGTTAATATTATTAATAAAATCAAATATGTCCCTGTTAGTAATCTGTGATTGAAATTAGAAAATCAGTGAGAAAAAAAATGTTAGTTCAATAAATAAATCGTAAAATAATTTTGAGCCCATAAGTTGCTTGTGTGTCCTTAAGGAATTTAATCCCCTCGCTGTTGCTTAAGGTTATGGATTACTTCCTCCCAAGATAGAACGGAAAAATCTATTCTGTAATACAACAATCGAAATTCCAGAACTCAGCGAACTCAACAAGCGGAGCAAATCACACTTGACACTTTATTTATTTGGAAAAACAATGCAACAATATAGAAAAGAACGGTGAAGTTTTTAGATTTTTCATATTTGAAAAATGAAGCCAAACATCTAAATTTATAGATAATAAAAGGGTGAGATGAAGAGCTGCGATGCCTCTTCTACTTTCCATTCATGCCTTTTCAAAAAACCCAACAATCCCATGAACGTGTAAAAAAAATATGAATTTGCTATGAACTTGAAAAAATGAAGAAAGCTAGAATTGACTTGGAACTTAAAGAGAATGTTCTAAGTTGATCTATGATGTAGGAATCTAATACGCGTTAACATACTGCAAGTTGCAAAGAGTTACGCAAGGGGCAATGCCTTCAAAAACCATGAAGTAGCACACCACTTGATCTGGCCATCTCCATTGTGCCATATTAGTTCTGTTGTTGTCTTAATCTTTTTTTTTTGCATGCTTTAACTGATTTGATTAAATGTAAACTCTTTTAAAGTACTATTTGAAATTTTATTGGACTTGAAAGTACTTTTTAAATTAAATATATTTTAAAATATTTGTCTTTTAAAGTACTATTTATCTTATAATTTCGTAGTCCTAAAATTTTACCACAAATATATACGATAAAAAGAAGCGCGTGAGGCACGCCCTAAAATCACTCTTCAATAAGGGATATGAAACAATTTCTGAGCATCCACACTTTTTTGTTATCTTTCCCCTCCCCCCCTTTTTTTTTTTGGTTTACACTCACCTTTAACAGTTTTTGTTGCCCAGATGTGTTAATTTCTTGCAGTACTAGTGCGAACTTCTCTGTTACGATTTTTTTCTAATTTATTGTTTTTTTTTATTAGTGTATTAAAGCAATCATCGCTGTAAAGGTAGAACGACACATACAATCAAACGGATGAGAGGATCCTTAAAATATAAAAAGAAAGAAAAGCAAAAAATACGTCATATGTGTAAAATTCAATCATTGCCTCGTTTGGCATGAGAACTTTAAATAACACCTAGCTTTCAATATCATTAATCAACTAAACAATTGTCATGCATCCAAAAGAGATGTAATATGCCAGCTCAACTTTCTATATTTTATTTGCAAACACATGAGGAATGATCCTTGAAATATCACAAGGAAAAGGAAAAAATAAGTTATGTGTGGGAAGTTTAAAAAAATATTTCATTTGGCGTGAAGACCTAAATAACAGCTACCTCTCAATATGTACTGTCAAAAGAAATGTAATTTTCCAACTAAACTTTTTTTTACGATTTGATAGGATATTTTGAGTACTAGTTCTTACATTCTGAAACCTTTTGTAGCTGTATTTGATGATGTCACGATTTTAATATCTCACCTTAAGGATCGTGATGGCACCTAGTTCCTTGGATTAAGTAAGTCTAACACATATTGAGATATAGCATAAATAAATAACTTAACTATGGTGACATAATAAAGTTGAAATTGATCAATGGTCATACATTCCCAAAACCGTTAGTACAGAGTCATAAGCTCTACTAAAAATGCTAGAAATCTCTAAATACAATACTGTTCTGGAATTCAAATGACAGTACTAGTAAAAGACAATAGAAGGTGACTCCGAGACCCGCAAGCGCGATCAACAGGTATACATTGAAGTCCCGCAACTCAACCTCAACTCAACTCTCTACCATCCGGCACGATCCGATGTACCTGGATCTGCGAAAGCGTAATATGAGTAAACCACAATCGGTACCCAGTAAGCACCAAGATTAACCTCAATGGAGTAGTGACGAGGTACAAGTTAAGACACTCACTAGACATGAAAACGTTTGCAGAATATAAGTTTAAAGCTAATGACGAAACAAAATCGATAAATGACAACAAAGAGTAACCATATGATAAAACAGCAAAATAATCAAAATACAGTTAGAATACACGTGAAATAAATTAAGGAAAACAATAGCAATTCAAATCATCAAGTCGTTCCAACACAGAATTTACAACAAGAATCACTCGAAGGTACCACACCTCATAATCACAATTCGCAAGTTACAAATTAAAAATTTTCATTATAACGCAGCGTGAGCCTCATATTTTTTATAAAAAGTTTTGCGAAATAGCTTCACACGCATAAGCCCCCTTATCTCGCCGCATGTGCTTCAAAATGAAGTTATTTCCCTTATGAGCAACACATGCATAAATCCCCCTTATCTCGCTGCATGCACATCAATTCTCACCACTCTTATGCCGCCGCATGCGCATCTCAGTTACAACACAACAATCATCCGCACACCATGTGCTCATATGCATCAACGATAATACCAATGTCACAACAACATATAGGCTACGACTCAATAACAATATATACAAGAAATACGACAACAACACAATGAAACGGAGAATAACTCAACAATGAAACGTGTTTCATAAAACAAAGGTATATTAATAGCCTAAGAGTCTAAACCAGTCAACTACCACATATAAGCCCGTGTACACACTCCTCACCTCATATACACGTCTTTCACATAATTTAACTAATGCAATCAGACCAAATCCTTCGGTGTAGTTCCCCCATACAAGATTAGGCAGGATACTTACCTCAATTAGGCCAATTCAATACTCTAACAACGCTTTCCCTTAAAATTCACATATGCTCGGCTCATATCTAGCAAAAAAGGACTTAATAATATCAAACAATGCAAGAAAAATCAATTTCAATAAATAAAGCTAAAATCTTTACACAGTTCCTCAAAAGTCAACAAAAGTCAACTTTGACCCTACCCGGTCAAAACCTGAGTCAAAGGGTAGATATCGACTACTCATAACCCCACGAGTCCATATATGTATTTTGTTTCCAAATCCGAGTCCAATGCGACTCTCAAATCTCAAATTTTTATATTTCAAAACATAGTCAAAATTTCTCAAAACTTCTCTTCAGTTCTCATAATTTAGATGTCAAATCTCATAAATAATCATATTATATAATCAAAAGTGAATCAAATAACTTATCAAATAATTGTGGATGAAAATCTCCTCCTAAAATCGCCTCCCACCGAGTCTAAGGCTCAAAAATATGATAAATGAAGCTAAGTCCCAAAATTCCAACTTTTTGTTCAGCTGGAGATGTCGCAAATGCGACCTGGGGTTCGTAATTGCAACCCCTCACAAATGCGATACAGGGATCGCAAAAGCAAACCTCGTCACTCCATACAGATGTGACAATTGCGATAATGGGCTTCGCAGTTGCGATTGCAGCCTCTTCACAAATGCGATCATGTGGTCGCAGATGCAACCTGACCCTTCCTTGTGTTAACTTCGCAAATGCGATCAAGGTGTCGCATTTGCGACACCTGAAGTCCCCTGCTCTCTTCGCAATTGCAATGCCGATGCTCGCAATTGAGATAACTGCAGCACCAGCACACCAACAACCTAAAACAAGTCCAAACCAATCTAAAATACGTTTGAAACTCACCCGAGCCCCCGTGGCTCTACACAAACATCTACATAAGCCTAAAACACCATCCGAACTCGCTCGAGCGATCAAAATATTAAGATAACATTCATAATTACGAATCGGACATCGAAACACATGAAATTTTATAATGAACTCAAGAATCTCTAGAATCATAACCAAGCATCCGATTCCTATCAAACAAACTCGGAATGACACCAAATTTTGCAGACAAGTTCCAAATGACAAAGAGCACCTATTACAAGTTCTGACCAAAATCCGAACCTGATAGCCATAAAGTCAACCTATGGTCAAACTTAGGAAATTTCTAAACCTTCAAATTGCCAACTTTTGATAAAACAAGCCAAATCAACCTAGGAACCTCCGAATCCAATTTCGGGCATACGCCAAAGTCCAAAATTACCATACAAACCTATTGGAACTCTCAAAATACTGTTCTGGTGTCATTTTCACAAAATTCAAACCTCGATCAATATTTTCAACTTAAGCTTCTAAATCAAGACTAATGGATCCAAATCATTCTAAACTTCCCCGAAACAAAACCAACCATCCCCACAAGTCATAAAACCACAAATACACATATGGGAAGCTTCAAAAGGGGAAACGTGGCTCAAATACACAAAACGGCCAGTCGGGTTGATACATTCTCCCCCTCTTAAACAGATGTTTATCCTCGAACAAGTATATAGACATACCTTAAGTGCCAAAAAGATGAGGATAACGACTACATGTCGTGCTCGGTCTCCCAAGTCGCTTCCTTGACCGGTTGACCTCTCCATTGAACCTTCACCAAAGTAATGTCTTAACCTCAACTTTCGGACCTGCTTGTCCAATATAACCACTAGCTCCTCAACATCGGTCAAATCCTTATCCAATTGGACTGAGCTGAAATCTAATACATGTGACGGATCAGCATAATACTTCCGGAGCATGAAAACATGGAACACCGGGTGAAATCCTGATAAGCTGGGTGGAAATGCAAGTCTGTAGGCCACCTCACCCACTTTCTCAAGGATATCAAAAGAGCCAATATATCGAGGGCTCAACTTGCCCTTCTTCCCGAACCTCATCACACCCTTCATGGGTGAAATTCTGGTTAGAACTCTCTCATCCACCATGAGTGGCAAAAGCACGAGCCCTCCGATCTGCATACCTCTTCTGCCTGGACTGCGTTGTATGAAGCCGATCCTGAATCAATTTCACCTTCTCCAAAGAATCCTAGACTAAATCTATGCCCAACAACCTAGCCTCCCTAGGCTCAAACCAACCATCCGGAGAAGACATCGCTTCCCATATAAGGCCTCGTAAGGAGCCATCTAGATGCTCAACTGATAGCTGTTATTATAGGCGAACTCTAATAGCGGTAGGAACTAATCCAAAGAACCCCCAAAACTAATAACACAGGCACGTAACATGTCCTCCAATATCTGAATAGTGCGCTCGGGCTGTCCGTCCACCTGGATGAAATGCCATACTCAGTTTGACTTGTGTACCCAACTCACGCTGCATGGCTCTCTAAAAATACTATGTGAACTGCGTGCTGCAATCGAAGATAATAAACACCGGCACACCATGAATCCCAGCCCGCTGCTTTGAAGAGTAGGTAGTCATAACTGGAATGAAGTGTGCAGACTTGGTCAGTCTGTCCATAATGACCCACACTATGTTAAATCTCCTCAAGGTCCGTAGAAGTCCAACTACAAATTCCATAATGATACGCTCCCACTTCCACTCCAGAATATCAATCCTTTGAAGCCAATCACCCGGTCTCTGATGCTCGTACTTCACCTGCTAACAGTTCAAACACCGAGCCACATACTCCACAATATCTTTCTCATTCTTCTCTACTAGTAGTTCTGTTTCAAATCATGGTACATCTTTGCGGTGCCAGGATGAATGGAATACCGCAAACCATGGGGCCTACTCAAAAATCTACTCTCGCAATCCATTCATATTTGGAACATAGATCCGAACCTGTAGCCTCAATACCCCATCATCACCAATAGTCACCTCCCTGGCATCACCATGCTGCAGCGTGTCCTTAAGGACAAGCAAGTGGGGATCATCAGACTAACGCACCTTAATGAGCTCAAACAAAGAAGACCAAGAAATCACGCAAGCAAGAACCCGGCTATGATTCGAAACATCCAACCTCACGAACCTGTTAGTCAATGTCTGAATATCCAAAGCTAATGGCCTCTCCCCAACTGAATATAAGCAAGACTCCCCATGCTCTCATCCTTCCTACTCAAGGCATCGACCACCACATTGGCTTTCCCGGGATGATAAAGAATGATGATATCATAGTCCTTTAGTAGCTCTATCCACTTTCGTTGCCTCAAGTTCAGATCATTTTGCTTGAATAAGTTTTATAGACTTTTATGTTCCGTGAACACCTTATAAGACACGCCGTAGAGATAGTTCCTCCAAATCTTCAGCGCGTGAATAATGGTTGCCAAATCCAAATCATGTACTGGGTAGTTCTTTTCACGGGGCTTTAATTGACGCAAAGCATAAGCAATGAATCTACTCTCTTGCATCAACACACACCTTATACCTATCCGTGAAGCATCATAATAGACTGTATAAGAACCCGATGCTGAAGGCAAACCGGAACTGGAGTTATAGTCAAGGCAGTCTTGAACTTTTAAAATCTCTCCTCACACTCGTTAGACCACCTGAATAGGGCACCCTTCTGAGTCAATCTAGTCAAATGAGCTGTGATGGATGAAAAACCCTCCACAAAACGGCGATAATACCCAGCCAATCTAAGGAAACTCCGGATCTCAGTAGCAATAGACGGTCTGGGCCAACTCTGAACTGCCTCAATCTTCTTCGAATCCACCTTAATCCCCTCCCTGGAGACCACATTACCTAAGAATGCCACCGAATCAAGCCAAAACGCATACTTAAAGAATTTAACATATAGCTTCTTCTCCCTCAAAGTCTGGAGCATGATCCTCAAGTGCTGCTCATGGTCCTCTCGGCTGCGAGAATACACTAATATGTCGTCAATGAACACGATGATGAAGGAATCAAGGTATGGTTGGAACACATTGTTCATTAAGTGCATAAGGGCTGCTGGGGCGTTGGTCAGCCCAAAAGACATCACCAGAAACTCATAGTGACTGTAGCGAGTCCTGAAAGCCATCTTCGGAATATCTGAAGCCCGGATGTTCAACTGATGGTATCTCGATCTCAAGTCAATCTTTGAGAATACCCGAGCACCTTGTTCTTGATTGTAACCTTGTTCAGATGCCTGTAGTCAATCCACATCCTCATAGAGCCGTCTTAATTATTCACAAATAGAACTGGAGCATCCCAAGGGGAGACATTCAGCCTGATGAAACCCTTATCAAGCAACTCCTAAAGCTGTTTTTTAATTCCTTCAACTCCACTGGTGCCATGCGATATGGTGGAATGTAGATGGGCTGAGTTCCCCGCACCAGGTCAATACCAAAATTGATATCCTTATCAGGTGGCATGCCCGGTAGGTCTGTTGGAAACACATCTAGAAAATCTCTCACTACCGAAACTGACTCAACGATAGGAGTATCAATACTGACATCCCTCACAAAGGCTAAATATGCCAAGCATCCCTTCGCAACCATCCACTGTGCTTTCAGAAAGGACACCACCCTACTCGGAACATGACCCAATGTACCTCTCCACTCCAATCTCGGCAAACCAGGCATAGCCAATGTCACGGTCTTAGCGTGACAATCCAGAATAGCATGATTGGACAACAATCGATCCATGCCTAAAATCACATCAAAGTCCACCATATTGAGTAACAACCTGTCAACCTTGGTCTCATAACCCTCGATGGTGACCAAACTCGACCGATAGACGCGGTCCACCATAATAGAATCCCTAACAAGTGTAGACACATGAACAGGGGTACCAAAGAATCACGAGACATATCCAAATATGAGGTAAAATAGGATAACATATACGAATAAGTAGACCCGGATCAAATAAAATTGATGCATCCCTATGACAGACCGGAACAATACCTGAGATGACAACATTTGATGCAACATCCTCAGTCCTACTAGGAAAAGCATAATAACAAGCCTGACCTCCCCCTCTAGGACGACCTTTACCCGCTTGACCTCCACTCCTAGCTGGCTGTGCAAGTGGAGTAGCAAATGGAGCAGCAACTATAGCTTGTGCACCCTGTGGAGGTACACCCCTCCTATGTTTGGGACCGTCCCTCACCATATGCCTAGTATGACCACACTCGAAACAATCTCTCTGCGGGCGTGGTTGCCGGAACTGGGTCTGACCCGGTTGGCTAGAATGACCCCTGTAGGCACCCCGTGCAGGAGGTACACTAGAAAGTGGCTGTGAAAAATGGGTGCTTTGAAGTCCCTGAAAAGTTGGAGCACTGCGAGCAGCCTGAAGCGCTGAATGAACTGGTCAACTGACATAACCTCTGCCATGACGAGCTAAAACTGCAGAGTGAGAACCACTAAATCCTCCAGAATCTCGAGACCTCTTGGCCTCCCTATCCCTTCTCTTCTGGTCACGGATATGCTCCAACCTCCAGGTGATCTCCACAACCTGCTGGAACAGAGTATCAGTCTCTAACTCTCGCGCCATCCCAAATCTGAGACCATAACTGGGCCCCTCAATGAATCTGCGAAATATCTCTCTAATTGTAGAAACCAAAACAGGTGCATGATGGGATAACTCACTAAACCTCATACAGTACTCAAACACCGTCATAGTCCCCTGGCACAGTTGATCAAACTCTGTGTGCAACGCATCCCTGAGGGTCTGTGGAATAAACTCCCTAAAAAATAGATCAAAGAATTAAGCCCAAGTAAGTGAAGCTGCATTAGATGGCCGATTCTCCTCATAAGCCTACCACCGCCTATATTTCGAACCCGTCAGGTTGAAAGTAGTGAGGGCGACCCCGCTCACCTCCATTATGCCCATAGTGCACAGAATACGGTGACACTGGTATAGAAATCCATGTGCATCCTCAGAAGCTACACCACTGAAAGTAGGAGGAGAATACTTCTTGAACCTCTCTAACCACTTCCCCTCCTCCTCTGACGCTGCTGACCTGACCTCACGCTGTACTGCGGTCATAGGATGAACCGGCATAACACCCGAAACCTGATCGACATGGACATGCTGCTCTGAAGTACGGGATCAATCCTGTATGAGCCAAAGTACCGAACATGCTCAGGAAGTGTGCCAAGGTCGCATCTCAGGAGCCTTCCCCCCAACCGCAGCTACTAATGGCTCCTCAGCTGCCACTCTGGCAGGTACTCTAGCTGTAGCACGTGCTCCTCCTCGGCCCCGGCCTCTCGTGGCTCTAGCAGGGGGGAGTGTGTCTGCTTAGCTGATTCGGTAGTACGTGTCCTCACCATCTGTGAGAAAATAGAAAGATAAAGGCTCAGATTCCGAAATCAACAAATCTGCATGACAAGGAATAAAAGAAGTGGAATTTACTAATAGTTTTATAGCCTCTTGAAGATAAGTACATACGTCTCTGTACCGATCCTCAAGACTCTACTTAACTTACTTATGACTCGTAGAATCTTTGAACCTAGAGATCTGATACCAAATTGTCATGACCCCAAAATCCCATCTTAAGGATCGTGCACCTATTTCTTAGGACTAGGTAAGCCTAACACATATTGAGATTTAGAAGAAATAAACAACTTAACTATTAAGCATAAACTGATAGATGGCATAATAAAGCTGAAACTAATCAATAGTCATACATTCCCAAAATCGGTAGTACTGAGTCATAAGCTCTACTAAAAAGCACTAGAAATCTTTAAATACAATACTGTTATAGAAATCAAATGACAATACTAATGAAAGACAACAGAAGGTGACTCTGAGGCCAGCGAGCACGATCAGCAGGCATACATTGAAGTCTTCGTAACTCAACTCTCTACTGCCCGACACGATCCGATGTACCTGGATCTGCACAAAAATATGCAGAAGCGTAGTATGAGTACACCACAATTAGTACCCAATAAGTATCAAGACTAACCTCGGTGGAGTCGTGACCAGCTACAAGTCAAGACACTCACTAGACATGAAAACCTGTGCAGAATATATGTATAAAGCTAACGGCAGAAACAAAATCGATAAATGGGAACAAAGAGTAAACATGCGATAATACAGCAAAATAATCAAACAAAGTTAAAATACAAGTGAAATAAATTTAAGAAAAATAATAACAGTTCAAATCATCAAGCCGTTCCAACACAGTTAACAAGAATCATTCCGAGGTACCACATCTCATAATCACAATTCACAAGTCACAAGTCACAAATCTTCCTTATAACGCCGCGTGAGCCTCATATTTTTTCAAAATTATTTTTCGAAATAGCTTCACGCACATAAGACCCCTTATCTCACCGTGTGTGCTTCAAAATGAAGTAATTCCCCTTACTAGCAACACGCGCATAAATCCCCTTATCTCGCTGCATGCGCATCAACTCACACCTACCTTTATGCCGCCACATGCACATCTAAATATCAATACAACAATCATCCTCACACCACATGCTCTTATGCCTCAACAACAATACCAACGTTACAACAACACATAGCCCACGACTCAATAACAGTGTATACAAGAAATAAAACAACACAATGAAACAGAGAATAACTCAATAATGAAACATGTTCCATATAACAACAACTTCAATTCAAGGCATATTAATAGCCTAAGCGTCTAAACCAGTCAACTACCACATATAAGCCCGTGTACACACACGTCACCTCATGTACACGTCTTTAACATAATTCAAATAATGCAATTAGACCAAATCCTATGGAGTAGTTCCTCCACACAAGGCTACGCAGGATTTTACCTCAACTAAACCAATACAATGCTATAAAAATGCTTTTCCCTTAACCTCTACTCGGCTTAAATCTAGCCAAAAAGGATTAAATAATATCAAAAAATGCAAGAGAAACCAATTTTAATAGATAAAGCTAAGTTATTTACACAATTTCTCAAAAGTCAACAAAAGTTAACTCGGGACCTGCCCGGTCAAAACCGAGTCAAAGGGTAGATCTAGACTACCCATAATCCCACCAGTCCATATATATGTTTTGTTTCCAAATCCGAGTCCAATCGACTGTCAAATCTCAAATTTTTGTTTTTCAAAACATAATCGAAATTCCCCAAAAATCTTTTCAAATCTCATGATTTAGATGTTAAATATCATAAATAATAATGTTATTTAAGTAGATCAAAATCACTTACTCGATAATTGTGTATGAAAATTTCCTCATAAAATCGCCTCCCACCGAGTCTAGGGCTTAAAAATGTGATAAATAAAGCTAAGTCCCGAAATTCTAACCTTTTGTTCAGCTACGGATGTCACAAATGCGACCTGGGGTTCGCAATTGAGATCCCTCACAAATGCGACACAAGGATCGCAAAAGCAAACCCTGTCATCCCACATAGATGTCGCAATTGCGATAGTGGGCTTCGCAATTGCGATTGCAGCCATTTCGCAAATGCGACAACGTGGTCGCAAATGCGACCAAACCCAGCCTTGTGTTAACTTCCCAAATGCGATCAAGGTGTCAAATTTGCGACACTTGAAGCCCCTTCCCTTTTCGCAATTGTGATGTTGGTACTCGCAATTGCGATAACTATAGCACCAGCATACCAGTAACTTGAAACAAGTCCAAACCAATCTGAAACACGTTCGGAATTCACCCGAGCCCTAAGGGCTTATCATACATCCACACAAGTCTGAAAAAATTATACGAACTCGCTTGCATCATCGAAACATCATAATAACATCATTGAGCCACGAATCGGACATCAAAACACATTAAATTTTACAATGAACTCAAGAATCACTAGAATCACAACCAAGCGTCCAATTCTTATCAAACCAACTCGGAATAACACTAAATTTTGCAGACAAGTTTTAAATGACAAAGAGGACCTATTCCAAATCTCGAAATCAAAATTCAAAACTGATATCCATAAGGTTAACCTATGGTCAAACTTAGAAAGTTTCTAAACCTTCAAATTGCCAACTTTTGGCAAAATAAATCAAATCAGTCTAGGAACCTCCGAATCCAATTTCAAACACACGCCTAAAAGTCCAAAATCACCATATGAACCTATTGGAACCCTCAAAACATCGTTTCAGGATTGTTTTCATAAAAGTCAAACCTCGGTCAATATTTGCAAATTAAGCTTCTAAACCAAGAAATAATGGATATAAATCATTCCAAAACTTCTCCAAAACAAAATCAACCATTCCCACAAGTCATAAAACCATAAATACACATACGAGAAACTTTAAAAGGAAACACGACGCTCAAATACACCAAACAATCAATCAGGTTGTTACAAATAATTTATGACTTGCGTGCATGGTCCATATCGTTTTTTGGAAAGCTTATATGTGAAATTTTAAAGAAAATATAATTTTGACTTTTAAAACGACTTGTGTTGACTACGACCAACATTTTTGGTAAACGACCTAGGATCGGTATTTTGACGATTGTGGTAGGATTTTATGATGTTTTTGTACTTGTACGCATATTTGGGTGAGGTGCCGGGTGACGAGGGAGTTTCGGCATATTATGTGAAAAATTGAAAAGTTGAGTTTCAAACTTGAAATCTTGTATTTTGACGAACGATTATTGATATTTTGTATTATTTTGATGATTTGAGTTAGTGAGCAGGTTTGTATGATGTTAGTACTTTTTTGTGAATGTTCGAATTGGAGCCCAATAGGTTCGGATGAGTTTCGGATGTGTTTTGGTTGATTTTGGAACAGTTGATGCATGTCTACTGCTGCTGTAAACTTGCAGGTCTCGTATTTGCGAAAATCGTAATTGCGAGCCTCACATTTGCGATGTCAGGCTTGCAAATGTGAAGGGGAACTGGGGGCTGGGTCTTTGCATTTGCGAAAAATTGACCGTATTTGCGAACTGGGGTGATTCGCATTTGCGATTCTTGTGTCGCTTTTGCGATTACTGGAAATCTTGGATAGCTTTGCAAATAGTTGGCACCATATTTGCGATGGATAGGAATTCACAAATGCGAGGTTTATATCGCATTTATGATCAGTGGTTCGCATGCAATTGCGAACCAGAGTTCGTATTGCGACATCTCCAACAGGGTAAAAGTTGGAAAAATCGGGACTTAGCTTATTTTACACTATTTTTCAACCCTAAACTCCATAGAGGTGATTTTTGAAAAGGAATTTCTTCCCAAATTCATTTGTAAATGACTATAACTAGTTTTCAATCAATTTCAATTACTTTTTCATGGAATTAATCATTAAATCTATAAATTTCAAGGTACAAAATAGGGGTTATGGGTAGAATTTAAATTTTTTTATAAAATTGAGATTTAGACCTTGAATCAAGGTCGAATTTCAAAATAAATCATATATCCGGGCTTGGAGGTGAATGGGTAATTAGAATTTGATCCGAATCTGGGATCTGACCACGTGGTCCCGGGTTAACTTTTTGTTGACCTTTTCAATTTTGATTAAAATTGAACCTTTTTTCTTAGTGGGTAGTTTCTAAAGTTTGTTTTGAATTGTCTGAAAGATATTTAGCTATATTTGATTGGTTTTGGGGCTTATTCTAAAGGAAAAGCGGTTATCGATTGTTGATTGTGTTTCGGCTGGAGGTAAGTGTCGAGGTTAATTTTGATGTGAGGGAATTAGGACTTGATTGGTCTATTTGATACTTGATTTATGTGTGGGTGAAAATGTATATGCAAGGTGACAAGTGTATATGCGTTGTCGTGGGTTTAAGCATGCAGAGTGGGCTACTTAATTGCATGTTTCATTTATGTCATGCCTTCATTTATTCCATGTTATTATTCCCTTCGTGCTTTAATTGCTACTTGTCTTAACTTGTTAAATTCATGCTTTCATTCATTACATGCTTCAATTTGCTATATGTTTCCATGTATCCATGCCTTCATTTATTGACTGCCTTTACTTGCTCTATGCTTTTACATGTTGTTAGTTAGATGCTTTTACTTGTCTTATGTCTTTACATTTTTTATTCGCCTTACTTGCTTCTATTTCTCTTTACTATATTATATTGGATTATCTTATTTATATATTTAGTCCCCTTTTAGCATTACGATGTGAGATACATCGTAGTTAGTTGTAGTATTGTACATATATATTATATATGGGATCATGTTGTACACCGCAACTGTATAGATATTATATATGGGATTAGATTGTACGCCGCAATGGTACTTATTATATATATATATATATATATATATATATATATATATATATATATATATATAGGGTTGCACATCACAACGATGTTGACATTATGGATGACATCGGGTTGCATGCCGCAATGGTATTAGTAATATATATGTGGATCGGGTTGCGCAGCAACGAAGAAGGTTTATTATGGTTATTCTTGGCTGTTGGTTTTGTTACCGTATTGTGTAGTGATACTGAGAAGTGATGATATTCTAGGCCCTTCTGTTGTGTATTTCTTATTCCCTTTTCATATTAATTTTGTTTCTCTGTTCCATTATTTTTTTTCTACTTACACTCGTATATGTTTATAGTGAGTGCCTTGTCATAACCTTGTTACTACTTCGTCGAGGTTAGGCTCAATACTTACCGAGTACATGAGATCGATTTTACTCATACTATACTTCTGCATTTCTTGTGCAGATCCCGGTGTTAGTCTCAACGACGCTTAGTGGAGATAGCTCGAAACCGTTCTCTGGAGACTTAAGGTAGAGCTGCATGGGCGTTCACAGATTCAAAAGTTTCCATCCTCTTTATTTTACTGTTTATTTTATTTCAGACAATTACACTTTATTTCAGACTCTATTTGTAGTATTCTAGTCGCTCATATACTTGTGACACCAGTTTCTGGTTAGACTAAACTGTGTTGGTTTCAAATTATTATATTACAAAGTGTTTCCATCTTAATCTCTTAATCCTTTACTTTTAGATTGTTGAATTGAATTAATATTTAGCTAATGTTGGCCTTCCTAGCAAGCGGTTATTAGGCACCATCACAACCCCGTGGTTGGATATCTTTTATCGTGATAAGTTGGTATCAGAGCATTAGATTGTCTAAGTCTCATGAGTCATGAGCAAGCTTAGTAAAGTCTTGAGGATCGGCACGGAGATGTCTGTACCTATCTTCTAGAGGCTATAAGGCTTTACGCAATTTCACTTTTTTTCTATTGTTCGATTTTTTCCTTTCGCTGAGTTTGAATCATTCTTCTCTTAATCTCTCGCAGATGGTGAGGACACGTACGGTATCTATAGCTGATCAGGAGCCGGAGCACCAAGTTGCAGCCACTACCAGGGGTAAGGGCTGAAGCCTAGGTAGAGCCAGAGGTAGAGGTAGGGCTTACCCTAGATCACATGTAGCGGCACCTGTTGGTGAGCCTCGGATAGAGCAGGAGGACGAGGTCCCTATTCTGAGCTAACCAGTTGGACCAACTCAGGTCCCAAAGGGGTTCATTGCTATCCTAGTGCTTCAAGATGCCTTAGTCCGCATGGGTTGTCTTATGGAGAGTATGGCTCATGCCAGTATGTTCCCTATGGCACCAGCCATATCTCAAGTCGAGGGAGGAGCCCAGACTCCCGCTATTCACACTATAGAGCAGATGGCTCACAGGTACCAGACCCTAGTAGTTCTACCAGTTGGAGCAGTTCAGCATGTTGTTGCTACACTGCTCGGAAGAGACCCATGATGTCGGCGGAGGGGCTGAAGAGGTTGGACAAGTTTACCAAGTTGTTTCCCCCTCACTTTAATGGTACATCTTCTGAGGACCTCAAGGATTTCTTGGACCGTTGTCATGAGATATTGCGCAACATGGGGATAGTGGAGTCTAACAGAGTTGATTTTACAGTGTTATAGATACATGATTCTACCAAGAGATGGTGGCAGGTGTATGTTCAGGGCAGGCCAGAAGGTTCACTTCCTCTCACTTGGGCTTAGTTCTCACAGTAGTTATTGGAGAAGTTCATTCCCTTCATTCAGAGAGAGGACTTCTGCAGTCAGTTTGAGTGCCTTCAGTAGAGTAGCATGATCGTTTCTTAGTATGAGACCAGTTTTGCGAATTTATCATGCCATGCGACTATCTTGATCCCTATTGATAGGGAGAGTGTGTGTAGGTTTATAGATGGCCTTACCTATGGCATCAGGCTAAAATGGACAGAGAGATCGAGGATGATATTTCTTTTATCTGGGTAGTGGAGATTGTTATGCAGATCGAGAGGATTCGTGGCCAAATCTGAGAGGCTACATCTGAGAAGAGGCCTCATCACTTTGGAGGATTCAGTGGTGCCTCTTCTGGAGGCATGGGTTCATTTGGTAGAGGCCATCCTATCAGGTCGCTTCAGTCAACTCTGCAGGTTAAACATGGTGCTTTAAACAGTCGTGGTGCTTATGGGTCTCGTCCTGAGTAACTAGCATTCAGTGCATCTTCAGCTCCCATCAGTGCACCATCAATTCAAAGCTATTACAGTGGTTATTCTAGCTACCATTCAGTCTCAAATTCAGCAACCACGCCAATCGAGAGAGTGCTTTGAGTGTGGAGGTATGTGTCATATCAGGAGGTATTGTCCCAAACTTCAGAGAAGTATGCCACAACAGGGTACTCGTGCCATGATTTAGGCACCAGTTGCTCCACCACCAGCTCATCCAGCTAGAGGTGGGGGTCAGGTAGCCCGAGGTGGTGGTCAGATAATTAGAGAGGGAGGCCAGTCAACGAAAGGCCGTCTGTGATATAGAGGTCAGGTTGGTGGGGTTGTTATGCATTTCCAGCTAAACCTAAGGCGGAAATTGTCTGATGTAGTTATCACATGTATTATCTCAGTTTGTCATAGAGATGCTTTCGTGTTGTTTGATCCGAGTTCTACATATTCTTATGTGTCTTTATATTTTGCTTTACGTTTGAGTATGCCATGTAATTCCATTGATGTTCCTATTTCTGTGTATACACTTGTTGGAGATTCTATAGTAGTTGATCGGGTATATAGGTCTTGTGTCGTTACTTTTAATGGTTATGATACCGTAGTTGATCTTCTGTTGTTGGATATGGTGGATTTTGAGGTTATTCTTGGTATGGATTGGTTGTCCTCGTATCACTCTGTCTTGGATTGTCATGCCAAGACTTTAACTTTAACCTCACTAGGGTTGCTTAGATTCGAGTGGAGAGGGAGTCTTGGTCACTCCACTAGCAGGGTAGTTTCATATTTGAAGGCCCGACGTATGGTTAAGAAGGGTTTTTTTTTTTACCGTATTTGGCTTATATCCATGATTCTAGCGCCGATGTGCCTTTTATGGATTCGGTACCCGTGGCGAGTAAGTTCTTAGAGATGTTTACTATAAATTTGCCGGGTGTGCCACCCGATAAGGATATTGACTTTTGTATTGACTTAATTCCAGGCACTCAGCCTTTGTTTATTCTACCATACTGCACGGCTCCGACTGAGCTAAAAGAATTGAACGATCAGTTGTAATATTTTCTTGACAAGGGATTCATTAGAACTAGCGTCTCATCTTGGGGTGCGTCGATGTTGTTTCTTAAGAAAAAGGACGAATCAATGAGGATGTGTATAGATTATCAGTAGTTGAACAAGGTCACTATCAAGAATAAGTATCCATTGCCGAAGATTGATGACTCATTTACCAACTTCAGGGTGCCAAGGTATTTTTTAAGATTGATTAGAGATCTGGCTACCATCAGGTAAATATTAGGGCATCAGATGTCCCTTAGACAGCTTTTTAACTCGCGATGGTCATTATGAGCTCTTGGTGATGTCATTTGGCTTAACTAGTGCCCCAACAACCTTTATAGATTTGATGAACTGATTATTCAAGCCTTATTTGAATTCCTTCATGATCATCTTCATTGATGATATTTTGATTTACTCCCGCAGTCGAGAGGAGCATGATTAGCACCTACAGATGGTACTTCAAACTTTGAAGGATCGTCAGCTATATGCCAAGTTTTTGAAGTGTGAGTTCTGGTTACACTCAGTTGCCTTTTGGGTCATGTTGTGTCTTCCGAGGAAATTAAGGTGGATCCCAAGAAGATTGAGGTAGTTCAGAACTGGCCTAGACCTACTTTAGCTACAGAGATTCAGAGCTTCTTGGGTTTGGCGGGTTATTATCACTGGTTCGTGGATGGGGTTCTCATCTATCTCAGCCCCATTGGTCAAGTTGACCTAGAAGGGTGCTCTTTTCAGATAGTCTGAAGAGTGTGAGGTGAGCTTTCAGAAGCTCAAGACTATATTGACTACAGTCCCAGTGTTGGTGTGCCCACAGGTTTAGAATCTTACACCATGTATTGTAATTCATCGCGTGTTGGTCTTGGCACGGTATTGATGCAGGATGGTAGGGTGATTGCCTATGCGTCTCGTAAATTGAAGGTGCATGAGAAGAAATACCCTGCGCATGATTTGGAGTTGGCAGCCAATGTTCACGCGCTCAAGATTTGGAGGCACTATCTATACGACGTTCCATGTGAGGTCTATACTGACCATCAGAGTCTCCAGCACCTGTTCAAACAAAAGGACCTTAATTTGCGGTAGCTCGTATAGTTAGAGTTACTGAAGGACTATGATATCACCATATTATATCATCTGGGGACGGCCAATGTAGTGGACGATGCATTGAGTAGGAAGGCAGAGAGCATGGGCAGTTTGGCATTTTTACCAGCAGTTGAGAGGCCATTAGCCATGGATGTTCAGGATTTGGCCAACTGGTTCGTGAGGTTGGATGTTTTAGAGCCTAGCAGGGTTCTCGCTTGTGCTGTGGCACAATCATCGTTGTTGGCGCGTATCAAGGCTCGCCCATTTGATGATCCTCACTTATTAGTATTTTGAAAGACATGGTGCAATAGGGTGGTACTAAAGAGGTTGTGATTGATGATGGTGTCATGCGGTTTCAGGGCCGAATTTGTGTTCTAAATGTTGACGGGTTGAGAGAGTTGATCCTTGAGGAGGCTCACAGTTTGCGCTATTCCAGTAACCCAGGTGTCACGAAGATGTACCTTGACTTGAAATAGTACTATTGGTGGTAGAAGGTGAAGAAAGATATTGTCAGTCATGTCTCTCGGTGTTTGAATTATCAGCAGGTGAAGTACGAGTATTAGAAACCAGGTGGGTTGACTTAGAGATTAGAGATAACGGAGTGGAAGTGGGAATGTATCATTATGGATTTTGTGTTAGGCTTACCACGGACCTTGAGGAAATATGATACAGTTTGGGCTATTGTGGAACAGTTGACTAAGTCCGTACACTTCATTTCGGTGATAACGTCCTATTCTTCAGAGCGGTGGGCTCAAATTTACATCGGGGAGATTATCCACCTGCATAGTGTGCCTATTTTCCATTATTTCTGAGAAGGGCGCGCAGTTAACTTAACACTTTTGGAGAGCCGTGCAAAGTGAGTTGGTCACGCGGGTCGAGATAAGTACCACATTTCATCCCTAGCTGGTCGAACAGTCCCAGTGCACTATTCAGATTTTGGAGGACATGTTGCGGGCATGCTCTATGGATTCCGGGGGTCAGTGGAACCCTAAAAAAAAGTTATCAGTCAGCTGGCTCTGTACGAGGCCTTATATGGGAGGCGATACCGTTCTCCGGTAGGTTGGTTTAAGCCTGGTGAGGGTAGATTGTTGGGCACCAATTTGATTCATGATGCTTTGGAGAAGGTTAAGGTGATTCGGGAGCGGCTTCATACATCTCAGTCCAGGCAAAAGAGTTATAGGGACCGGAAGGTTCGAGATGTGATTTACATGGAAGGTGAGAAGGTTCTTCTCCGAGTATCGCCTATGAAGGGCGTGATGCAGTTTGGAAAGAAGGGCAAGTTGAGCCCGAGTTTTATTGACCCGTTTGAGATCTTAGAGAGAGTTGGGGAGGTTGCGTATAGGCTTTAATTGCCTCCTATCCTAGCAGGGGTACATCTGATATTTCACTTTTCCCATGCTTTGAAAGTACCATGAGGATATGTCACATAATTAGACTTCAGCAAGGTGCAATTTGATGAGAATTTGACCTATGACGAAGAGCCGGTGGCTATTCTAGACCGGTAGGTTCAGAAGTTGAGATCTAAGAATTTTGCTTCTGTGGAAGTGCATTGGAGAGGTCAGCCGATTAAGGAGTCTATGTGGGAGATTGAGTCCGACATGATGAGTAGATAGCCACACTTTTTTACCAGTCCAGGTACATTTCAATGTCCATTCGATGATGAACATTTCTTTTATAGGTAGAGGATGTGACGACCCGATAGATCATTTTAAGTACTAGCTCCTTTTTCTATATTCTGAGACCTCTCGTAGATTTATTTGATAATTTATGACCTGCATTTGTGGTCCATGTAGTTTTTCGGAAAGCTTAAATGTGAAATTTCAAAAAAAAAAAGTGATTTTTGGCTTTAAAATGCGACTTGAGCTGACCACAGTCAACATTTTTGGCAAACGACCTTGGATCGGTATTTTGACGATTCTGGTAGGTTCGTATGATATTTTTGGACTTGTACGCATGTTTAGATGGGGTCCTAGGTAACCCAAGGGCGTTTCAGTATATTATGTGAAAAGTTAGAAAATTGAGCTTCAAAGTTGAAATCTTGAGTTTTGATGATCGATTCTTGATATTTGAAGTTATTTTGATGATTTGAGTTAGCGAGCGAGTTTATATGATGTAAATACACTTGTGTGAATGTGTTGAATTGGAGCCTGAGAGGCTTGGGTGAGTTTCAGATGTGTTTTGGTTGATTTTGGAACAGCTGGTGCAAGTCTATTGCTGGTGTAAACTTGTAAGTCTCGCATTTGCAAAGAACTGACCGCAGTTGTGAGCCTCGCATTTGCGACAACAGAGTGGCTGGGACGCTGATCGCACTTGCGATTAGTGGTTCGCTTTTGCGAACTCGCAATTGCGAACCAGAGTTCGCTATTGCGACATTTGCAGCTGGGTAAAAGATGAAAAAATCAGGACTTAGCTCATTTTATACTATTTTTCTACCCTAAACTCCATAGTGGCGATATTTGAAGAGGAATTTCTTCCTATACTGGTAAGCAATTTAACTAGTTTCAATCAATTTCAATTACTTTTTCATGAAATTAATCATCAAATATGTGGATTTCAAGGTAGAAATTAGGGGTTTTGGTTAGAATTTTGGAAATTCTATAAAATTGAGATTTAGACCTAGAATCAAGGTCAAATTTCGAAACACATAATATATCCGAGCTTGGGGATGAACGGGTAATCAAGATTTAGACCGAACCTCAGGTTTCCACCACGTGAGCCCGGATTGACTTTTTGTTGACTTTTTTCAATTATGATCAAAATTGAACTTTTTTCATTCATGGGTAGTTTTTAAGCTTGTTTTGAATTGTTTGAATGGTATTTGGCTAGATTCAATTGGTTTGGAGGCTAGTTCTAAAGGAAAAGCCATGGTCGATTGTTGATTGTATTCCAGAAGGAGGTAATGTCGTGGTTAACCTTGATTTGAGGGAATTAAGACTTGATTGGTCTATTTGCTACTTGATTTATTTATGGGGACGGCGTATATGCAAGCTGGCGAATGTATATGCGTTGTCATGGGTTAAAGCATGCGGGGCGGGCTACTTAATTGCATGTTTTCACTTATGTCGTGCCTTCTTTTATTCCATGTCATTACTCGTTTCGTGCTTTAACTGCTACCTGTGTTTACTTGTTAAATTCAATGCTTTCATTCATTACATATCTCAATTTGCTACATATTCCATGTTTTCATGCCTTTATTTATTGACTGTCTTTACTTGTTCTATGCTTTTACATGTTGTTAGTTAGACGATTTTACTTGTCTTAAGTCTTTACTTGTTTATTCGCTTTACTTACTTCTATTTCACTTTACTACGTTATATTAGATTGTCTTAAAGAATTTATATGTTTAGTTCCCTTTTTGCATTACAATTTGGTTGTAGTATTCTACATATATATTATATATGGCATCAGGTTGCACGCCGCAACGATATTGATATTATATATGGGATCCGGATTGTGTGTGTGTGTGTGTGTGTGTATGTATGAGATCGGGTTGCACGCCACCACAGTATTGACATTATGTATGGGATTGGGTTGCATGCCACAACGATATTAGTAATATATATGTGGATCGGGTTGCACGCCGCAACAGAGAAGGTGTATTATGGTTGTTCTTGGTTGTTGGTTTTCGTTACAATATTGTGTAGTGATACTGAAAAGTGATGCTATTTTGGGGGCCCTCTGTTGTGTATTTCTTATTCCGATTTTCATGTTAATTATTGTTTCTCTATTCAGTTATTGTTTTCTACTTATACTCGTACACATTTATGTGAGTTCCTTGTCATAGCCCCATCACTACTTATTCGAGGTTAGACTCAACACTTAGGGATTGGTTGTACTCATACTACACTTCTGCACTTCTTGTGCAGATCCCGGTGGTGGTCCAGTAGCGCTTAGTGGAGATAGCTCGAACCCGTTCTTCGGAGACTTAAGGTAGAGCTGCACGATGTTCGCAGGCCTTAAAATCCCCTTCCTATTTATTTCGCTGTTTATTTCGTTACAGGCAGTTGTACTTTTATTTCAGACTCTGTTTGTAATATTCTAGCCGCTCATGTACTTGTGGCAACAGTTTCTGGGTAGACTGCTTTAGTTTCAGATTATTATATTACAAAATATTTCAGTCTTAATCTCTTAAAGCTTTACTTTTAAATTGTTGAATTGAATAAATATTTAGTTAATGTTGGCTTGCACAACAAGTGATTGTTAGGAGCCATCACGATATCGTGATTGAGGATTTTGGGTCATGAAAACTTTCAAAGTTTTATTGCACTCTGGCTAAGAGTGTAATGTTTTATTTAACTAGAATGCAAAATAGATGAATGTCCTCGATGTTTTATGGCAGTGTAAACATTGTGATTGTGCTAGCCTATTGTTGTTTTAGCACTATAGTAAATCTTACTAAGAAAGGAGAATGGCGCATAAAGTCAAACACGTGAAAGAAGATTCTTAAAATTAAAAGAAGAAGAACTGATTGTTGTTGTTTTCTGAAGAGACCGTTTTCTCTTGGTTAGCATTCTTCTACTTTTAGTTGAACACGTTACGATGGGTTTGTGTGTCTTCTTCTCATATTTGATTACTTATTTACATACTGGACTAGTTAGTAATTATCGAAAAATAATATTTTTTTGGCGTATGTTAAGAGTAAAAAGCACCTTAATAATTATGAGTAATGCCCTTGCAAAGATATCAGCTATTGTTATAGCACTTTGTCATGACAAGTTTTCTCAGAGCATGATAAATTCAATCAAAATAGATTAGAAAATTCATCAATTTTGTTTGGTGCGAAGACCTTAAACGCCACATAGCATTCAATATCATTTTTCTAAGTTCCCAAAAAAGGACTCATATCGGAGAGTGTTCACTCAAGTTTTTCTTTTCGCCCCTACCTAAAAATGTTATAGTTTGGTTAACTAGGGGTAAGAATTGTAAAGCAACAAATATGCAAAAAAAGCAAACGTCCTGTGTTTTATTCTAACAGACCAAGCTGGTGTAATACAGCCCTAGGCTAACAAACAAACGTTTTTGAGGTTGTATTTACTCTTGAAAATGTGCTCATACTTTTTAAATTTGGAAGTGAATTGGTTGCAAATTTAATAGAGGAATTCAGTTTGAAAAGGAAGAGGGTTCCCTCTAAATGATGTCTAGAGTACATCATTATCTAGCCAATACTGTTCGTAAACCGTTTGGAATTCAGTTATTTCTCAGTCATTCTCTGATCATTGATTATTCTGTACTGAAATTTGGTCAGTTGTGAAGAATTATAGCCCTAGAAATAATTATTAAAATTTCTCAAATCTCCAATAGAGGAGAAATCAAAATTTAATCGTTCGACGATAAGAATGAAAGATTAATTACACTTTGTTTGTCTTTGAAAAAAAATAGCAGGATCTATATGCAAAATAGTACATATTTAGAAACTTTACGGACAATTTCAATTTCTTATAGTTAAAAATCCAAAAAATAATTACAATTAACGAAAAGCCATTTTTAATTTCCTAAAGGAGTAGTTACAAATTATAATACTACATGAAGTGATAATCCGACAACGGAATCAAAATATTGTAGTATTTTCTAAGTTAAAATTTTTATACAATGGAGCTTCAAATATTTATTTTGTCCATAAATATTCCATAGAGCCTCCCTAATAATAAAAAAGAAAGAAAAAGAGCCCGAGAACTAGCCCTGTTTCGCTCTAGTCTAGTCTTCTTCCTTTCCCAGACAAGACATTACATTTTCTCCTGTATTTAGGATAACAAACAAAGGTCCTATTTTAAGCTTCTTGTCCCACCATTTCTCTGTAACAACTGACAAATAACCAAATACACCTCTCTGTAAACTACAGACTAGTGTGAAGCAACTTGGCAGGTGACAGCAAAACATACATTGCTCGCTAAAAGAAAAATATGCAGTTTTAGCTTTCAATTGTGGATCTAAAATTATCCCATTATTGTTGAAACGAAAATTACCCCAAAAACCAGAAAATGCGGGTTTTGGTAGATTCTTGGTGTTTCTGTAATGGAGGTGGCAAGTCTGAGAGAATGAAAGCTTCTATTTTTTCTACTAAAGGTCCTTCTATGGCCCACGTAGCTGCTAGTGGCACTGGTTTCTTGATTCACAGGAATCTTTTGCTCACCACTCACCTTATTCTCCCTTCTGTTGCTGCTGCTGAAGCTGCTGAGATCCAACTCCAAAACGGCGTCGCTTCTTCCCTTTTCCCTAACAGGTCCTGCCCCCTTTCCCTTTTTTTAACTCGTTTTCTTCTTCCTATTATTGTAGTGTTGTTTCTGAAGATAAAAGCTTTACCCTTGTCTACGGGTTCTGTCAGTTGGATTACTAATTTTAAAATTAGTTAGTTGTTTAGGCCAGCATAGTTGAGCAAAATGTTGATTGTAACTAAAAAAGCATCGAATAACTGGCCGGCTGGCTGGCCGGCTGTTACAGTGTTTGGAATCTGTGAATCTATATTCTTGTTGTGTGCACCTTTGTCTTGATGTGGAATTTGAGACCATTTTAATTCTAGCATTTATTATATACTTATAGGGGTACATGAAAGAGCATATTCAGTAACTTAGAGAATTTTCTCTTTATTGCTTCTTCCTCCTAGAATTAGTCTTAGAACCACCAAAAATTATGTTCGGAATGGTTTCTGAAGAGATTGAAGTAGCTGTGGCTGCCAGTGAAGCTTGGAAGGTCTATGGCACGCTTCAACTGTCTGATATTGTGGTCAAAGAGCTCCCACATATCCTACACAAAGTTGACGTAATTGAAGGCGATGGCAGTGTTGGGACAGTCCTCAAACTAACCTTTCCACCAGGCACTCCGCTTTATACCTATGCTAAGGAAAAATTCATCATTGTGGATGATGAGAAGCGGGTCAAAGTAGCTATGGCAGTGGAAGGTGGGCTTCTCGATCACGGATTCACTTTCTTTCAGGTCCGCTTTGATGTCATAGAAAAGGATGAGACAACATGCATCACCAAAGCCACAATTGAGTACGAGGTCAAGGAAGAAGCAGCTGCAAATGTTTCATTTGTTAGTATTCAAGGTTTTGTTATCATGATGGAAGCTGTTGCTAAGTACCTAACTCAGCAGAAAAATGGCCAATGTTCTGCCTGATCTCTTTGTTTCTATTAAGCCTGTTTCGGTGTTGATGCATGGGATTGCTTCATACTAACAGAAGGCGGAAGCTTATAAGTTTGTATTTTTGTATTGAATTTGGCCAGTACCATATCCCTCCTAGAAAGGGAAAAGGAATAAAATAAGAAAGCTTACAGTCACCGATGTTATCAAAACGGGTAATTAGCATCACAGGACAGAAGTTAGTAATTAGTTTGTCTATTACCCAATTAAAGAAAAGATGTTGGAGTTTCATAAAGAGTTGGTCAAGGTTCTAAGACAAAGTTGTGTGTACTGTGTGCTTCTGATGATTGTTTTGTTGAGCTTCTTGTTCCCAGGGTCGCAGAAATTTGAAGTTAACATAAATAATACTAACAAGGTTGTCAAATTTAGTCTATCATAAAATTAGATATAGATTTGAGATTGAGATTTCTTATTCCAACTTAATCAATCACCTTATTGAAGTTTACTAGTGCTTTTCCGATTTAGACACTTCAAGAGAACTCTGATGATTTTGTTAACTTATTTTTAATTAACGCAATTATGATATCTAATAAGCTAGTTGGAGCAACGGTAAAGTTGTCTAGGTCACGAGTTCGAGCCGCGGAAGCAGCCACTAATGCTTGCATTAGAGTAGACTGATTATCACACCCTTTGGGTGTGACCCTTTCCAGGATCCTGCGGGAATGCGGGATGCTTTGTGCACCGGGCTGCTCTTTTTGGTGTTCCAACATGGAGGTTATCAGATGGGTCATGACTGATGTACAATTTGCGCAACAGAACTGGTTGTTTGCTTGTGTGTGTGCACTGCTTTAATCTATAAGAAAAGAAAGCAGCTTAACAATACGAGTAGCATACATAAATATCGTCGTCTGATCTCTGAAAACAAAGTTGAGAATCCGTGTGAATCAAGTTTTGCATGGTGTGGCCTGCTTACCATCATAAGATGTTCGAAATCAATTGGCTTCCATGATAATTTGAATTTTTTTTCGCATTTTGGCAGTCTGCTAGTATGTTACAATCAATACGTTCTAAAATTATTTTGCTTTCTGATGAGTGAATGCTTTTGTGCATTCTAGTCCTTTATAATTTTGTTCATTGTTTACTCAAGTTCTGCTTTCTTCTAGCTGCTTCAATTTTATGCATCTGAATATGTTTGCAGATTCTTTATTACCAGTTCTGTATTAGATCTGACAATAGTGGGCCTTGACGTCATGGATGGAGATGCAAATGCACATGTTCAGCAGCCTCACTACCTTAGAACTTGTTCCAAACCTAGTTTGGAGCTGGGTAATGTGGTTTACCTCCTCGGGTATAGTGAGAAAAAAGAGTTGACTGTTGGTGAAGGAAAAGTAGTAATAGCCACTGATAATCTTATAAAGCTGTCAACTGATGGCATAAGCTGGAGTCCAGGTACTGCTGGTTTTGATGTTCATGGCAATCTTGCGTTCATTGTATGTGACCCTATGAAGCTTGCAACATCTTCACACTCAAAATCGTCATCCGCTTCACCATCCTCTTCATCATCAAGGAAGAAGGACTGTCCCATGCAATTCGGTATACCCATCCCCATCATATGTGATTGGTTAAATCAGCATTGGGAGGGAAACCTTGATGACCTCAGCAAACCCAAGTTACCAATAATTCGGTTAATGTCAGCTGGTCAAAAGAGTGAGCACTCTTGTGCTTCCTTCACAATGAGGCGTGTTTTTAAGTCAGTTGAAGCTGAAAATGGGGAGACTCCATCATCATCGAACCGATTATCAAAACCTAGAGAGCACTCTGGACCAAGCTGTTCTGCTGTTGCAACTAATATGGAAGACGAAGCATTAACTACCGATCCTCATGCTGTACATGGAATTCGAACTCCTGAAATTTATGTGTCACCAAATTTAACTTCAGTACCAGTTAGGAAGAAGGAAGGCACTCACATGCAGCTTTTGAATATTAACTTCCCGCCAAGGATTGCCAAATTTCCAGACTCTGGTGAAAATTTTGTCAACAAACCGCCCTTGCAACAGCCAGTAAGAGAAGACAAACCAAATGATATGTGGCAGTCCAACCCGGTGGCAGATGCTGAGATTGCTTCAACTGGATCTGTAAATGGGGTCCAGAGTGAAGTTCAATCAAGTTCTTCTCCTATAAAGATCTTCGAAATGGAAAATGGATACAGCAGTGATGGACAGATAACAATGTACTCTGCTGAAACTGCTGAAAGCCGAAATATTCCAAGCCCAAGAGAGGGAAGGTTTCAGCAAGTAGGAAGGAGCCAAAGTTGTGTGAACTACAATAGGTGGGGAGGAGTCCAAAAAAATTCAGGTGCTCGTCGAGCAATGCTAGAACAACAAAGGAGCGGTATGCAAGGAAGAAAGGTCTACTCCCAAGGAGCAACTTCACAAAGGAGCAATGACTATTACAGCCCAACAGTATCTTCAATCATGAAGAAACGAAACAACTTAGAGCCACCAATTAGACGAAACAGCTTAGAGCCACCAACTAGACCTCGTCAAAGTGCAGTAAATTCATCACCAAGATGGAATTTCTGATATACAAACTTTAGATAAAATCATTCTTTAAGCCAAGCTCTCCTTTTTTTGGGCTTACACTGTAACTATATATTGTGACTACATGTGCAAAGGAAATCCAAGAACAAGAAGAAAATTTTAGTAAAGGCAGTCTATAATTTCTGCTATACAGCAGAGGATCTATGAGACTGAAACAATTATAATTTAAGTTATTTTTTCCAAAGAAGCCCCCCTCTGACCATCCCACGAGCATCTACTTCAAAAGACCCTCCCGCAATCCGCTCTTATTTGAATTAATCTGGTCATGCAATACTGATTGAGTACAAAGAAAAAAACTGGTTTCAACCCCTCCCTATCTCTTGATCGAGCTGTTGTAGGTAGATGTTGCTTGGTAGGGCCCGATAGTCATACGATCGAGCTGGTGTATGTAGTTGTTGCTTGGTAGGGCCGATAGTGATACACTGTGTAGGACGGAATAGGGGCCATCATAGTAGGTGCTAAAGTTCAACTTGTCTGGGGTTTATATGTCTTTTAATGCACTTCATGTTGCAGAAGAAGATATCAGTGGTATCTTTAACAAGAGTTCACCGGCATTTTTGCTAGTTAAAGACTGCCACGCCTGTTTATCGTTCTTCTTAGGTGACAAAGTAAAACAAATGAGTACTGCACAGTAATTAGTCTTTAGGTCGTGCGTATCTTTGTGTAACAGACTAACACCTTAAACTTTTTCGGTAACTATATAGATTTATGCCTTGACACAATTTTAATCCGGATAACTAGTCAGTCACATAAATGTACATATCATTGGAAGGGCAAAAGGATCTTTCTTTTTTGCAAATTGGTTTGCAACTCATGCTATCAACCATGTTGGCGAGATGTGTCTGATTGGTATATTTTGAGTCTACTACAAGTATACAATCGGAACAAAGCCTGCTTGAGATGTCTAAATGAAAAAATCGTGGCAACTTTAGATTTCACCATATATATTCAATATTGTATGCACTCATAAAATGGAAGTCTTTCTTACATCTCATTCCATTATTTCGCATCAAAATTACCGAAGGTTCTGAAAGCTTAGAAAACATGAACTGAATAATATAAGCACTCCGTGCTTGAGATGAATGGTGGAAATTCACTATTTGAGAAAACCTTGATTCCCTCTGCATTTCCTTTTTTGGTATTTCCCTTTCTTATTTGATACGATCATTACAGTAAACTGTTCCAGTTCTTTATGGGCAAGTTGGATTTCAGTAATAATGATTGTGATGAATAAGGATAATCTGATTTAAAAACTTAAGTTTACTCCAAAAGATAATTCAAACCAATTAGCCCGAGCAGAAACATCATCAGAATATCAGACTTGAATAGCACAAGCATGGGCTACAAACACATCACACGTAGGAACAACCAAATACCAATACAAAACCGACTCGCTCACTCAAAATTCCCATTAAACAGACAAATCTCAGAAGGTACTAAAAGCTTACAAAGAAGAAGAGAAATACAGAAGGTTTAACAACAGGGAGAAGATGTCAATAGGATGCCCAGGCTGGATTTTGTGAAATCGTCTCGGGGATAAAAAGAGAGGGTGCCGGGTTTGAGTCAAACCAGCCCAAGCGATCCATGAGCCTCTTAATTAAATGACCTGCTGCATAACCAACACCCGAGGCCATACCTGCAGCTGTAACATAGGACACAATAGTCTTGAAGTATCTACTAAACTTATTTGCTCCTTGTGTATAAGCCTTTGCAGCAGCAAGTATGATAATGCACAGAAGAGAAGCCGCTGCAACTGCTATAAGCTTGTAGTCTCTATCATCACTCTTATGAAATGCGAATCCATATACTACTGGTGGGACAAGACCAAATATAAAATATGACAACAGGGCAAAAGTAGCATGAAGTAGGAAATGCTTTCTTTGGCCAAGTAGCTCTCCATATCGATCTGCTTGATCACTAAGATTAGAACCTCCTCCGACATTATACTTCAAGTCTACCAACTGCAAATTTCCATTTTATTTGAGAATAGATAAGCAACAAGAACTAAAGCAGGAGAAAGGAAGGTAGAAGAACAGTTAGAAACTGTAAAGCAGAACCAGAATACTCACATTTTGACAAATGACAAAAAATCCAGCTAACAGATTTGCCACCCCAATAGTTACGATCTTCACTGCAATCAAGAAAAATCTATAATAAGTAAGCCATTCTTATTCTGTCAAAATTTTAGGAGAGAGAAGATTTAAAAGCCTTGGTTTTTCAGGTGTAGTAGCTTCAACATAAGCATCAGCACTATCTACAGAAGTCACCTCTAACCAACAAAGTAACATTACTATTATGCCTTTTGTCCAGAATCATAAACCTGAAGTCAAAATACTCATGCAACTCAATGGCCTAGTGTGTGTGGGGGGAGGGGGGAGGGGGTATGCCTGTGTAGCATTCCACCAACTCAAGGTGCTTTACGTCATCATAGTTTACATTTACCTGTTTACATACGGCCAAGATTGAACATACACGTGATGCTACATAAAATTAACTAATCTAGAGGATGTTAATGTAAATGTAAGAACCGGGCATTAGCAATTTAGCATGGGTAAGAGATAAGCATTGGTAAGATGCACCAGTTGATGTATCCAGACAACCTTTTTACCCTATCTATTGAACTAGGAAGACATCAGTCAAAAGATAATGCTTCTAATCTTCTAAAGTGAAAAATCCTTAAAAATTCTCACAAAGATCTCCTAGGTTACCATTGGAGTAATGAACCAAGATAACAAAGATTGAAGAATTATACCAAAAAAAAAAGTCTCAGTGACTTACTTGTGTCCGCATCGGAAGCAGCTGCAGAGGAAACCACACCTAAGCTTGTAATTGACTCTATTAAACCTCCATATACTATGCATTTTACAATTTCCAGTGATTTGGTATTTTTAACTTCAACTGGACGTAATGGTCTTTGTGTACTGCCGGAATCCGCAGTTGATGATGAGGCTCCTGGGTCATCCATAGGAATTCGCCAATCATCTCCTGCATTATATAGCTATTTATCAAAACATATTGCCCTACAAACTTTTTAACATTTCATGAACACCTAAGCTCTAATGCTTCGCAATAGGAAACGACTTTGAAGCTCAAATACAGCTAGAGATGCTGAAACTAATAAGATTCAAATGCCATGTGTGCTTTTTTATGAAATAATGGAGTAAGATATGACCACGTCCGCCCCTAGCCGATTAGGGCGACTACTAGACGAAAAGATAATCATGGTGGATACGAAAAATCTGATGCACCACATAAGTACTGGAATACAAATGTTTGCTACATATTTTCCAGCACTATCACCTTTATTCTCTTTAATTTCACTTGATGGTTTCTTTGAAGGCATTGCCCCAGGAATGAAGCCACCTGCAAATTTGTAGTTTCCCAATGATAAGTAGAAAGAAAAGAGATATAAGCAAAAGTTTTCTGCTCACAGTCTGGCCTTGGACATGGTAAACACAAACCAAGATGTTCAGAAGTAGAAACTGGCTAAAAGAGAAAGTTGAGCAAACAAACACAAATCTTCTCTTCAATTGCATTACCTTCCTCTCCAAGATCAAAAATACTGCCGGGATGTGTGGGTCCTTTTGCTGGAGGAGTTCCTGAAGGTTTCTTGGCGGTTGGGGATTTATTGTCAGCTGCATCGTCTTTGGCTGACGGTAGTCTTCCATTTGGAAAAGGATGATCGTTCTGCCCAGCTGATGGTTCAAATGGATTTATGAGACGAACCCAAATCAGTACTATTGTTTGCTTGGTCATGATCTTTTCTTGTTACAAGAATATTAAGAGTGAAATAGGTCCGGTAAGGAACAATATCAAGATTGTTTAACAATGTTAGACGTATAGGCTTGAGCAGCTAAGCAGTCATTGTCCTCCATAAACTGCCTGATAATAGTCCAATGTAATCCACATAAGGTTTTGGACTTAGTGTGTCGGCACTAAGTAGAAGATTTTGATTTTCTGTGTTGCACTTGTGGAGGAGGGGCAAGAAAGAGGGTGCAAGGTGGGAAAGGATGGTATATTCGAAGAGTTGAGTGGTCTTAGTGATAAAGCGCCATGTTGCTCAAATCCTTCAAAATTCTAGCTGCATCCGTGTCAATCCGACATGATTTGGGTGTGGGGTCCACACCAATTACATCAACCTAATATTGGCGCTTTGACTATACCTATGACCAAGATGTTCAGGTTGATTGGATATTTTAACTTGATTTTGGGTTTTCTCAACCTAATATGTATATATATTCACATAAACTACTAGAACACTTTGCTATTATACGAGATAACTTATGAACATACGAGTTTACAAAGATTTTTTCTTATACTAGCTTTAATTTTCGAAATATATACTTATATATATATATATCGTAAAAATAGATTTATTGGTTGTATCTTTACTTCTACTGTATCCCAGAACCCAGAGATTTAGGTGATGAATTCTAGATCGGACCCGTGTCAGTGTGCCCACGCCCCTATCCGATCAATATAGATAAAGGTACACATAGCTAACAAGCCTGCACCTAGAAAACAGATCATGATGATCTTAAGAAGCCAAAAGGTTATATAATTTTTGTACTTTGTCACCAAAGAAACAATTCCTGATTGATTTGAAAGGAATTGTATAGAATATATGCAGTTTGATCAGCTATCGCAAAGGCAAATATGTGATTTAACTAGTTACTGAATGCATTTAGTTTCCAGTAAACAGAAAGAAAGGAAATTAAAAAAATTAAGAAACTATTAGAAAACACCACCTGGCTCAGTGAACTTTCTTCCATCTGTAACTTTTCTTTTGCGAAGAAACCAATGAAGATCAAAGCATCCTTCTGCTCAGTTTTAAAATATCACATATGGTCAAACTTCACATCAAGACTGAAGAAAAAAGAAAATGTCTTCTGTCTTTAGCACCATTTCTTTCCTTCAATGGTGCTAATGTAAATAAATCAGTTATCCAAACTAGAAAGCTTTACAAAACGACTGAATAATCATGCATGAAAGTCGAAACACCTACTGAAAGCAAAAGGACGATTCAAAGTGCATAAAGTAACTAGACTGAATACCTTCATTTGGAACTGACTTTCCCTCTTCAATTGCAGAACCAGAAGGCACAGAGTTTCCACCACTTCCAAAAAGCGGGAACGGATTGAGCTTCTTTCCTGCATAAATTGAACAAGCATCTGAATTCTGCATATAGTTATAAGAAATGTTATACTAGTCATCATGTGTGGAAATTTGTCAGATACATGTATTCTTAAATTAAATGTAATTTAAAAATGACTGCACTTAGAATGTAGAGGGAACACTATTTGAGTTTTTAAGGTTACAACTATAAACTTTACACTTATAAATTCGCAAATTTGCAGTTTTTAAGGGAGTCAATAAAAAGCAAATGAGTAATATAGATGAACTTATTATGGATAGGAAATAGTGAAAGCTCACACAAATAGAATGAAGATCACCAAATGAATTCAAAAGTATCGTCTTAAAACTTCGCACTGCAAATAAACTGCAGATGAACAATCTTGCCAAAACTATGTATGCAATGATAAATGCTAGTTACTGCTCAAGTTTCTTGCATATTATTACTGAGGGTGGACAAAAATTAAATGCCGTTCTTAATGATTCAATATAGCTACGTCAAAATTTGCTGCAGGACAAAACATTAAAAAAGAAAAAATTCATAATGGTATATAGTGCAATGACTGTAAAACTAAAATTTGATGTTTAGACTACTGGTTTTTATAGCTGCCTCTTCTTCGCATGGACTGAAGACCTAAAATAGTCCAGGAACTTCTCAAATCAGCATGCTGTTTCCAAAAGGCAAAAATTTATGCTATAAAAAAGGGCAGCCCGGTGCACGAAGCATCCCACATTCACGCAGATTAGAATTGAATGCAGATTTACACTTATAGCTCAAAGAGCATTAGACTGTGTCAAGCCAAATGCTGCTGAAACAAAGAGCTTCACTTTTCCATTTTTAAACAATTCAGATCCATGATCATCGATCCCTACTTGGAATCCTTTTCTTCCCTGCCTTCTAAAAGTTTGAGCTCACTGATCTTCATCGTGTTGTCATCAAACACAAGGACAGCAAAATGAATCGACATTTTAATTAGTGACATTACTGTAACATAGCCATGTATGAAGTGCACTTAGATGAGATATTCAGAAGAACATAAAACTTAGAAAATATACCTATAAGAATGAAAATGCTGAAGCATGAACAGCATCCAAGTAGATCCTGACGATCATCAGTTTCTACTGGAATCCTTCTTTCCCGCTTTACCCTTCGGAGGACAACCTTGGTTATACGAGAACTGCAGTTAGGACAGTATGCATCATGTGTATGTAGCTTATCAACTGCTGTCGTGTCAAAGAACTCCAACTCGACAACTTCCTCCTCTTCAATGATTCTTTCATTTTCACTTCCTTTTGTGACTGAGGCACTTGACTGTGAATCATGTCCTAGTGAAGGTGGAAGACATACACCAGAAAGAAACTTGCCCTTAGCATTTCCTGTCTCATCCTGTGAATCATGTCCTAGTGAAGGTGGAAGACATACACCAGAAAGAATTTCTGCCTTAGCATTTCCCGTCTCATTACCATTGACAACACCATCTAGAACCTTCTGAAAGTCTATAGTCTTTAAATTGGCAGCCAAGTTCTCAATACCTGCAAGGGACAGTATAAGAGTACATCTTGTGAGGAACACAACTTAGCAGCTTTAGGCCTCTTTGCATATGCAACATTTACTTGCAATGTCATACACTAGCATTAATTCTAAGATAATAAGAGAGCCAATTTTAAGAATTAAACAAGAAGAAATGATACTTTTATGATCCTTTAACAAAATTTGGCATGACAATGTTAGACAATAACCCCGATATGATAGACACGCCCATCTAAACCATTAATAGGAAAACTAAGGTACTGTTCTCATTTCTAGTATATATCATATTCAATTAAAGTAACACCAAAATTCTGCTATTTGTTATTGTGTATCTACTAGTGTTGTCAAAGGCTCATTTAAGGCGCGCTTAAGCCCTGAAGCTCAGAAAAGCTCAGGGAGTGAGCTTCGCTTCACTTAAGTTGCGCTTCAGTGTAAGCAAGGCACTAAGGCATGTGCCTTATTGCCCATGAGTTCTATCTTGAATGGAGCGGTACTAAACAACAATAAGAATTGACAAATAAGTGTATTAGTTGTTAAGTAAAACATTATGAGTGAATTTGTTACTCTTTTTTCTTGAATTATATATATATTTATTTTTTTCCTTCATTGCGCCTTTTTTTACTAAAGCCCACGTTTTAATTTCGCTGGAACACTTTTAGAGCTTTTCCCTTTTGACAACACTGGTATCTACTGACCTCTACTGTGAAAATGGAAGAAAATGCTTTGAGTAAAGAAGGTCGATAAATTTGTTGCAATTTTTACACACATTAAAACCCCAGAATTAGGAGCTCATTTTAAAATTGATTCGGAAAGTAAACTTAATAGATGAATCAGTCAAAATGTGTTTGAACAAAAACAATACTATGAGTTAGAGAGGCATCTAATGCTACATCTGCGAGAATAAAGCCAATAAGAATTTCATGTTCACTAGTCCGACGGCCTCTAATGCCACAGCGAGTCGGAGGAAACAGTCAATAACAACAGAGCTTACGACTTACGAGTAAGTCATTCTCTAATATCTTCGTAGATTGCGCTGCGGCGCTGTTAAGCTACCAGAAAATCGCAGTTGCCGGAGGCGGGAGGGTGATGATCGGGGGCGGATGTAGCCCTATATTCATCCGAAGCCATAATTTTTGACTCAAACTAAATATATACGTGAAACTTACATAAATCTCCACAAATATTAGATTTAAACACATAATTTTATCTTAGTCCAAAATAAATATTATTTTACTTAACAAAGAAGAAATTAAATTTATTTTTTTAAATTTATCTTTATTTATATATCTCAACGTGTCAAATTAATAATATATAAATTTTAATTAAGAATAATTTAGTTATAATATTATTTTTTTTAGAAGTTAGTATTTTCTTAAGGTGTGTGTCAAATATCAAAATGACACTTATTATGGATCGGATGAATTAATTTGGAACAGATAATATAGAATTAATAGTTGAGATAATTAAAATAACTTTCCTTAATAAGGGACCAATGTTATTTCCTTTCTTTTGATCTTTGGTTAAGACTAAAAGCAACTTTATTGTGAAAATATATTTTCCTGAAATATAATTTTATTATAAAAACACAATATTTATGTAATTATTTTTGGATAGAATGGACTTTTAAGAATAGCGACGAATCCTTACTCCACCTGACGAGTAAGACAAAGTGGAGTGAAAAAAGGAGGATAACGGAAGAGGTTGAGGTGGAACCTTTCTTTCATTTCAGGCTGTAACTCCAAACTGACTGTTAACATAAACAAAAATAGTTGGTTTGAATTAAAAATCTAATTTTAATCTTAACAAATAAATTTTATCCAAAAAATTAATTAAAAATTTGATCAAAGCCATAGTCAAAGTTGAGGGCGCAAGTATTGCCTTCTTTAATAGCTAAAAAGAGTCATTTGTATATACACCCAATAAATGTCTTTTTCTCCTCCAAAGATTATGTTTCATAGTAAACGAGAGAAATTTTAATTTTTTATTTTTTCTTCATTTTCCATTCAAGTTATTTTAAGCTAAAAACTCAACATAATTTACGCAAAATTCATACTAATTTTATTCCTCGGATAAACTAATATGTTAATTAATTTGTGATATATTTTTCAATGGAATTTTCATAACATGAATAAGTTTCTAACGTAGATGGTGCTATAGCTTAATTTGACAACTTAAACCTTTATAGGATATCTGACGTGGATTTCTCTATTCGAAAGCTTATCACCAAAGAGGATAGTTGACTTGGTTTTTTTAAGATACTCCCTCCTCTTTCAATTTAAATTACAAATTTTCCTTATTAGCTCTTTCCAAAAAAAACAATATATTTTTATATTTGAAAATAATTTAATTTTAAATTTTTTATTTTATCTACTTTACCTTTAATGATAAGCTTTTATAGCCACAAAATTATTACCCCATAAAACTTTTGCTCCTTAAACTTTTAGGACCACATATTTCAAAAATCTTTTTTTTTTCTCTTAAACTTTGTATCAAGTCAAACTATATCATCTAAATTGAAACGGATAGAGCTGAATATCTCTTAGTTTTATACCTATATTTATGTCACACAATTCCTTATGAAGTTTATGAAATTTGACTTCTCTATTGTACCGGTATAGTGAAGAAAATGTCAAAAATAACAAGTTGAAAGTTGATTTAGTGGAAAAGCATCTTACAAAAAGTTTATCAAATAATTAATTAAATGAATGTTAAGAAATTATAAAAATTATATACTCCTTAAATACCATTATTAATGATTTCACATATTTTGGAATGTCTTAAAATAAATGGAAACGTGATATGAATATAGGTAGACAGTCCACTACTTTCATTTGTTCTCCATGAAACTGATAAAACAAAGTTCATTTTGTTTTTTACAAAAACAAAAATGTGGCTGGAGGTGGATAAAAGCTACTTTATATATTGAGCCAACCAAAAAGTAATACAAGTAACAAATATTTTAATTTAATCTTTAACTTTCCAAAATAGAAAACCAAAACCCGATCTGTAAAAACTTTACTTTTTTCCCTTTAATGATCTCTCTCTTTTTAGAAGCCTAGTATTGTCATCGTCCCTATATATATGACTAGTTCATCCTCCTCCTTTAGAACCAACAATTCGCTTAAGCAAAGGAAATTGTACTGTTTTGAGGAAAATTAAAGCCTAAATATATAGATTAACAAAAAGCAAACACAATTTAAAAACAAAATATAGAAGGCGAGGTGGAAAAAAGGAGACATCCAGTCACGGAATGACATGTTTCCTTAAATGATCTTGGCAATTCTCTTTATGAGGTAGAGCTTTTCTCTTTAAATGATCTAAAATATTTCCTTTACACGGAAATAGTGATACCTTATATTCAATAAATTAAAATTCCAACTGTCACTGCTCAATACTATAAACGAAAACTAAGACATCAAAAGTAATACACCAAAACAAGAAAGCACAAAATTTCTTCAGTTTTATTCACGTAAAAGCCTATAGGTAGAGAACATGGTTTTGAAGATTGCATACCCCCATTCTTGTCAAAGTAGATGATATTGTTTAGCTCCTCCTTGTTAACCTCTTCTTCATTAACAGCACCGCCGTCATCGTTGGCGGTGCGTCGACCTCGACGTCCGACAAGTGCCTCCTCCGCCGTCTCCTCCACCTCTACTGCAGTCTCCGGCTCCACCTCCTTCCAGTTGTGTTGCGCCACCTCCATAGCCATAATGTCCTTGGAATTATTTGTGTGTCACAAAGACTTATGAAATGGTCAGCAGCACGCACAGTTCAAGTTGTCACCAAGAACCAAGAGCTTGGACTCTATAAATAGACGACACTTCAGTCAATTATCAATGTTTATCAGTATTTAAAAACAAGGTAATAAATGAAGTTGGTTAGAAGTGTGAAAGAAATAAAATATAGATCGAGGCGTACTTATTGGCCGTGCTAAATTTAAAAAAAAAAAAAAAAAAAAAAAGAAGAAGAAGAAGTTGAGAATCTTCAAGTTCTTAGTTGTTTATACACATGATTACGGGTTACAGATTGTCTACAGATTGTTTACACTTGCATTATTTTATGTTCTTGCACATCTGTTGTTCAGATGGTAGTGTCCAAAACGTGGCTATACCTTCTTAGTCAAGTTTCTCGTAATTTAATACTTCTTAATATTTAAATCCAAGCGCTAGGTCACTACATAGTTGACCTGACCTGGTTGAGTTCAGATATGAGATTCCCACCTGCCTACCAAATTTTTGTCATTAGTTTCACCTCTGATACTACCTGTACGTTCATGGTTTTTTTTTATATACTTAATTATTATCTTTGTTTATTAGTAATTGAACTAGATAATACATAAGTAAACGTTCATGATTTTCTTAATATACTCAATTATTCTTTTTATTTATTACTTATTGAACCAGATTCTTCCACCTCAATATTGTTTGTGTGACTTGTTTAATCTTTCATCACCGTGCCGGCAACTTCCCTCATCTTTCTAGTATTTGATTTTGATTACTTTTATTGTTTAATAGCTCTGAAAATTATGAAGTTGAATCAACAGTTCCACAACGAGAAAAGAAAAACTTTGATCTTTAAAATTAATTGGGAGATGTGAGCTGTGATATATTAACTGAATTCTTGAAATGTTTCTTTTTTACTACGTACATACAGCAACATTATGAATGCAAAGTAGTAATATTACAATCCAAATGATGGTTTCTTGATCATTCAAAGTTAAGATTACTATGTTCTTTTCTTCTGGTTTTAATCTTTTGTTATGTCTAATGATTTCATTTATTAGCTATTCTGAACCAACATATTGCTCTCTATAGACTCTACTGATTGGTAAAGGTAGTCAACTATCTTCGGAAGATGTAATTAATTATCGCTCCTTCTTTTAATAGTTTTTTCAAGCTTTCGTCTTTCGTATTTTTAGTTAGACCAATCTTAATTATCATAGACTGTAATATATTTATATTTAAGTAGACTTTTTTTAAATCCTTCATGACCTAATAAAGTTACATGTTACAACGTTTTATTATGTCAATCAAAGTTGGATGGCAAACGAAAAGCACTTAAAACCTTTTTCGTGTCATTGTAGATGCGAACAAAAGTTTACCGCATTGGTTGTTCTTTGATACTGCCTTTGGTTTCACTGAAGATCTGCAGTGTTGAGGCAAAAAAAATACAACAGAAGATTTCTTTTCTTTTCTTTTTTTTGGTGGGGCGGGAGGTAGGGGGAGATCGAGGGGATGGAGGGGGTAGGGATAAGGGTAAACGTAAAGTAGGAGTCCAAAAAGCAACTGAAACCAATTTTTGTTCGTATTGGAAGCAATTTGGAATCCAATTCCGCACGTGTTTTATTAAGGAAAAAATATGACCTAGCTGATACCAACTTTTGTTCGTGTTGGATGCAATTTGGAAGCCAATTCAGCACGAGTTTTTAGTAGATTCGTAGTTTTATAATTTATTTCTCTCTATTTCCCCTAATCAACAGGAGCAACTAACTTTTAAAAACGGTGACATTTTTCAATATTTGATTGTTGATAAATCATAAAAGCATACGACATACATATAGTAATTATATAAGGTGGAGGAAAGGGTATGAGGACAATATTTTTGTAACTTTTTCGAGTGCCGAGATTGACAACAATATAATGTCTGAATATAGCTGAAATTAGTGATTCTTGCAGTATGAGTAATATTTGTGAATGAGAATAATCTTTGCGGATGAGCGACATAAGTAATTTCCCATCTTTAATTTGATTTTTGCTCGAAGGAAAAATACTTAATAATTTGATGCAACCAAACATTAGAAAATATGGAACATATCTGAAGAAATAATTCCATTATTACAAATACGCATTTGGTTAAGCATACAAAAAATATAAGTACTTTCTTATTACACTTTGACAGATTCATCTATCCACAACGCCAGAATGTTGGGTCAGGTCACACCATATTACTCGAGGTTATAAGCATCTGTTTTCGTCTCTTTTCTATTTGGGACAGATAAGCTAGTAATTGATTCTTTTGGTCATTGTTTTGATCACATGCGCTAATTATATCATCAGCGGCTGTGACCTTTTGCTGGTACAAGACTGGCCATTAATGGCGACCCAGCTGATCACTAGCTAGATATAGCTCTAATATTTCGTCACTGGGTGAGACTTTACCTCTTGTATGTTACGTTGTTGAATGACTGCTTCGTGCTAATGACACATGTGCACATAAAGACAAATATCTGTTCGGCGTGGATTTTATAGGTTGTGTGCCACTACTATAATTTAGCTATAGGTTGTGTCACGTGGGTAACTTTCATCTTTTGTTGGTTATCCAATTTTTATTTTTATTTTTTTACGTAAAAATTATTTAATTTTATAGAAATTACTTTTTTTTGTTACATAAAAATTATTTTACTATATACTTTAATTACCGCAATAGTCACCTTGATTATACTTTATAAAAATTTTACTTGAAAAGTTTATTATGCCCTTGACATTATAAATCCTTTCATTTATGTATTACCTTCCATATTATATAATATATAAAATATATTTTCACCTAGGTATTTTACTTAAATTATAATAACTTAATATTATCTTTTTATTCTTACAATATATTTGCACATTGTATTTTTCCTTAACGTTAATTTTCAAGATATATAGGTAGTATTATTAAATTTGTTAGTAACATTACTGTGAGCAAACGTTCTTAACCATGCCTAATAAAATATTTTTAATAAATATTATAAAATCAAAGCTTACAGATTTATTAGCCAAGCCATATTCGTTAATACAATAAATAAAATATTCACATTTAGCACACTAACACATAGATTAACACTTTCAAATAAATAATATTAACAGATAAAGCTTTAAAAACTTAATAATAAACACAAATATCTTTGACTCTTTTTAAAAGTTTTACTGACTATAAAAAATTATCATTTGTTAAATATATATGATTTTATTATTTTAAATAAATATTAAAAAATAAATATTTTCTGTCTTTTTTATGTTTTAAAATATGTTCATGTTTGAATATGAGTTGAGTGCCATGGGAAAACTAAATGTACAAATATATTATAAAAATAATAAATAAAATCATATACAGTTATTTTAATTATAAGTATAGGTAAATATATTATATACTATATAATATAGAAGATATTACATAACTGAGAAAATTTTCAAAGTCAAGGGCATAATAGATTTTTTACGTGAAAGTTTTATAAAATCTGGTCAAAGTGACTATTGTGATACTAGAGCATAGTAAAATAATTTTTGTGTAACAAAAGAAAGAAAGTGACTTTTGGATAATGAACACAAAGTTGAATGACTTGTACGTGTAAAAAAAAAAAAAGATTTTTCTGTTGATGAACACAAAGCTGAATGACCACCACTAAAATTTACTCAGATTGTGTGACAGAAATATATCATGCATTAATTAAGCTAAGTACATAAGTAGAAGTTTAACTTGATTAATATTTCTCCATCTTTAAAATTAAAGAACGATTGGGTTCGAAGTATAATGGTCAAATCATCTCGTTCTCAATGTGCTTAGCTTGAGCATACTAATTTATTGATACTTTGAAATGCACAGGTTTAACTTGAGCATAACACCTGAAATGCTTAGTAGCTCACAACTCAAAATTGTCATGAGCCAAGAGCAATAATAGTGGAGATAATGTACGTAGAAAATTAGGTATCACTAATACTGCTTTACCTTTTAAAAATAGATTTCACACTAGATAAAATAATTATTTAAATTATTTTTCTAATATTTAAAATTAATCATTTTATTATCTACCTAACGTGTAAAGCGCGTACCCGTAAATAACAGGAGAACACCATTAAAGTAATGCAAAGTGCACATCAATTTGGATAGAGGATAAATCCTTAGAAGGGACACAACCACGACACGTTATATATTAACAAGCGAATACTGCTTGCTCAAAATTTTGCTTACATCCCTGACAAAGAACATTGATTCTATAAGTAGACAACAATATATTCAGTTAGTTCTCAAATGTTTACAACATCAAAAAGGAGTTTCATCAAGCGTTTACATGCTAATATAAAGTATATTATACGATCAAATTATTTAAATATTAACTGTATCTGTCTCCATTAAATATGAGTTGGTCTAACAAATATGTTACGTAATCTATTACGTACAGTCGATTAAACCACAACAATAGTGAAAACGATCTTTTAAAATTTATATAATTAATCCTTATAAAAAAATGTAAGGAGGGAAAGTGGTTAATAGTGTGAAAAACATAGAGACAGGTACTTGGTCGTGCTAACTGCTAACAGAAAAGACAAAACTGCAAACCTTGAAATACCAGTTGTTCGGATATATTATTACCAAAAAAAAAAATTAGTAGTTCAGGTATAAAGTTAGTTGCATGGGGTGAAATTAGTCGATAACAGGCGGTCAAACAGCGAGGTAATACGTGGAACCGAAGACAGATAGAAAATAAGTCAGCAAATAACTGACACCGGATGCGAAGTATGTAATCGGTATAGGATGGATCTCGAAGGATAGCCGATAATAAAAATGCAAAGGTTTAACATCAGATAGTATTTAATGAGCAGTCATTGCAGAGGATATCTGCATTCAAAGCCAGCCATTATGCACCCATCAATGACATTTTTATTTTCATTTAAGAGGAACTTGATTTTAAGAGCTTGTCTTCCTAAATAGGGCTATAAATAGTAGCATTAACGACCATTATGAGGAGAGAAAACATTCTGCACACAAAAGCTATAATCTATTATCTTGTCGTGTTCGATCTAAACAGTTTCACAATTGCTTTTACTTTTGTTCTCAGAAAGACAGAGTTCGGAGTCAAGCTTCTTTTAATTTCAGTCATTAATCTTATTTTTTTTCCTATTTATTTATCATTTTTGGATCAAATTGATTCGTTTGTCTATAAACCACACTACAAATTCAATTGTACCGTTTTACGGGTAAACAGTTTGGCGTTCACCGTGAGGCATAGACAGCTGCGTAATTGCTTTGGCCCATTCGTTTGTTACTAACAAAGTTTTGACGCTTTCCTTAGTTAAAAACTAATATGGCAGCTAATGATGTCAACAACGCTTACAATGTTGGAGCACACGATGAACGGGAAGAGGCATCCTAGTCTGATGACTCAATTAGCGAGACTCGCAACAAAGAGGGTGAAACAACCCCGGTTCGTGAAGGACAGTATCCTCGGCATGTGCGGGGCCCAACTCCTGATGATGCGGAGGATGGACATGTTGTTGAAACGGTCAAACTCCTTAGAGAACCAAAGAGCAATCATGGATCACCTCTTAAGGCAAGATTGGGTGATGACAGAAATAAAACAAGCTTTGTCGGGTGCTTCCAATAACGCCAACGGAAGAGGTTCGGTTCCTCCCAGCGTTCCCGCAAATTAGACGGCTCAAAGAACCGATAACAACATACCAAGGGATGAAGTCGGTTTCGATGAAGCTGGGGGGACCGGAAGTGGATCTTGAAATAACAACTTGAATAATCCTTTCAAAACCAAGCTCATAAGGTTCATGAGAGAGATGAATTAAAGAAAACGCAAAGGAGTTTCATGCACGGATGGATTAAATTCTAGGTGCGCCATCGGTGTTAAAGGGTCCAGACTCAAAAAAATATACGCAGTTGCCATTTAAACCAAGTGCGCCACCAGAGTTGATCCCCAAGAGGTTCAAAATGCCAGACATACCAAAGTATGATGGGATGTCGGATCCACAGGAGCACATCACGACCTACACCATGATAGTGAAAGGAAATTGACTTGAATCAACACGAGATCGAATCAATTTTGTTGAAGAAGTTTGGTGAAACCCTCACGAAGAGGGCCTTGACATGGTTTGGTGAAACCAAAGTATGACGAGACTAATCGATTCGTTGATCAAAGCCCATGCTGGAGCAAGAAAGGTCCAGGCCAGAAAGGCAGATATATTCAGGATTTCGCAAGGAGAATCCGAGCTGCTGCAGAAATTCGTAATCTGGTCCCAGAAGGAAAGATGTTTCTACCAGCAGTTCCGGATGAGTGGGTAGCGGAGGTATTCACTAAGGGTCTAAATCCACTAAGTTCCGATGCCTCCCGAAAACTGACGGAGATAGCTCGATTTCCAGGCAACCACATGAGAAGATATCCATAATCTCTACGAGTCAAAGATAAAGATAGAGGACGATCAACTTGGTTCTTCAGTGTCATCCAACAGACAGGGTCGCGATAAAAATCAGGATAAATTTAAAAATGACTTTGATGCAGATCGTAGGTCCTCTAGGGGTTGTTTCCTAATGTACGAAAGGACCGATGGGCATGGCAGTAAAGGATTTAAGTCATCAGATAGGTTTTGTTCCGATAGAAGGACGTATCATGGCCGGAGTAACAGATCATTGCAAGAAAAAGGAGGTGCCATGATCCGAGATCCCCCATATCTCAGGTTATCAGATTATAACTTTAACATCAGCCTGATAGAATTGGTGTCGGCAATGAGGAATATCGAAGAAGCACGATTTCCGAAACCAATCCGATCGGATCCTAGCCAAAAGGATCCTAATTTGTGGTGTGAATTCCATGGGACTCACGGCCATAGAACTAGAGACTGCTTACATCTTCGTGTGAGGAGGTGACGATGTTTTTGAAGAATGGCCATCTTACAGAGTTCTTAAGTGATCGCGCCAAAAACAATTATGGTAGAAGTCAGGACAACGCGAAACTATCAAAAACAGCAGCAGGGTCACTTCGGATGAAAATCAACATGATCTTCGGAGTGAGTGAGATCAATGACATTTTCAGCAACAAAAAAGACGAAAATATCAGTGACTCATGGCAAGAGGATTCGGGAAGTCTCGGAAGATGACATCACCTTCACGGAAAAATATGTTGATGGACTTCTCCTACCGCAAACCCAGGGAGTATAACCAATATCATACAATGGAGGGCCCTGGAACAAGCGAAGTTGACTAGGAACATCATTCCGATGATAAAACTTCTGGCTAGCTTCAACTAACAAGCGTCACAACCCGAGGAGAAATTCTGCTACCCATGCACGTCGAAGGGGTAATGAAGACCACTTTGTTTGAAGTGGTAGATGGCGACATGGGCTATATGTGATTCTCGAAAAGTTGTGGATACATGAGATGAAGGCTGTGCCCTCTACCTATCACCAATTATTAAAATTTCTGACATCGAAAGGGATCAAACAGATAAGGGGAGACCAGCCGGTGGCAAGGGAGATGAACGTTGTAACCATTTCCAGTTGCAAGGACAGAGAATCCAACAAATAGCAATTATAGGAACCGATGCCTTCTCTCATCCCAATCGAAGATGACCAAAAAAGAAGATTTGTCAGAATTATATCAGGTATCAAGATCTTTTTAGGTGCCGGAGGAGACAGATGCAACCAAATCAACCGCAGAAGAGCTCGAGCAAGTGGCCCTGTTCGAGGAATTTTTGGAAAGAAAATTTCATTTGGGAACAGAGTTAAATCCCGAGCTCAGGTTAGAATTTATTAATTTTCTTGAAGCTAACGTTAACTGCTTTGCGTGGTCGCACTCGGATATGACAGGTATTCCATTGGAGGTAGCGGTCCACAAACTAAGTCGATCTAAACTTTCAACCGGTAAAGCAAAAGAAACGCCCGATAATAGAGGTCAGGAACAGATTTGTTAAGGAAGAGGTAGCCCGACTACTTAACATTGGTTCGATTCGAGAGGTAAAGTACCAGGAATGTTTAGCTAACGTAGTTGTAGTACATAAAAAGAATAACAAATTTAAGATGTGTGTGGACTGTAAGGATTTAAATAAGGTGTCCCCCAAAGACTCATTCCCGTTGCCAAATATTGATCAAATGATTGATGCTACGACCGGGCACGAGTTAATGAGTTTCCTTGATACTTTTTTCGAGTATAATCAGATTAGGGTGAACCCGGAAGATCAACAAAAAAACTTATTTCATCACAAACTTTGGCACATATTGCTACAATGTGATGCCTTTTGGGCTCCAAAAAGGCTGGAGCCCATATCAGAGGCTAGTTGATGAGATGTTTGAAACACAGATGGGTAAGACAATGGAGGTATATATTGATGACATGTCAGTTAAGTCTATAAATATAGGAGATCATATGAAACATCTCCAGGAGACGTTCAACATTCTGAGGAAGTACAACATGAAGCTCAATTCGGAGAAGCATGCCTTCGGGGTTGGCTCCGGCAAATTTTTGGGTTTTCTGGTCTTGCAAAGAGGGATCGAGGTAAACCCTAACAAAGTCAAAGCCATCAAGGACATCCTGGACTAGTTAACAAGTATAAAGGAAGTACAAAGGCTGACTAGTAGATTAGCAGTTCTCAGCAGATTCATCTCAAGGTCCTCGGAAAAATGCCACAACTTCTTCTCACTTTTGAAAAAGAAGAACAACTTTGTATGGACTCCGGAATGCCAGCAGGCACTGAAGGACCTAAAAAGATACCTATCCAGCCGTCCGTCATTGTGAAAATCGGGGGAAGGTGAACAACTGCTAATTTATTTAGCGGTATCGGAAGTAGCGATAAGTGCCCTTTTGGTCCCAAAAGAAGAAGGTACACAATTTCTTATTTATTACTTAGTAACATATTATTAGGAGTGGACAAGGTATGCAATTTTCTGTTTATTATGTTAGAAAAATATTATCAGGAGCAGAGATTCGTTATCCAACTTTGAAAAAGTTGGCCTTAGCTTTCGTAGTTGCCTTTTGAAAGCTTAGGCCTTATTTTCAGTGTCACCCAATAGCCGTTGTGACAACCTTTCCCTTAAGGAATGTCCTTCATAAGCCTGAGTTGTCAGGTCGTTTGGCTAAATGAGTAGTCGAAGTTAGCGAGTTCGACATTAAATATAAACCGAGGAATGCAATCAAGTCACAAGTTTTGGCTGATTTCCTGGCCGACCGAGATTAATGCCTTTTGGGTTCTGAAGCTGATTCCTCTCAGCCAAGAGCTCGTCTCGTTCTGAAGCAAGCTCTTGCTTTTCCAGAATCAACCTCTACAGGCCCTCAGAGGCCAAGAACTTCCCCCTAGAGCGCCTCAGCTTCCTTTGATGATGGATTTTGAAGATCTACCGACTGGGCACCCGGTTGAGCTGATGAAGACCTTTTTCTTCTTTGAAGAGGGGCGCCTTCATCATTAGCCCCTTCTTCATCATCAATAACCACTGTGACCGGTTCAATTGATGATCTTCTCACTCTCTTCTCCTGAGTCCCAATCGAGGAGGTTCGCTTCTCTGTGGTTTCTTGCTTTTAGACTAGGGACTCCGAGAAAAGGCATCCCCACCGGAGGCCGAGCAGATCCATGAGCCATGCTCCGGTTATCCGCTCAGCTTCCTTGGGGTCATTAATGACATCAACGTCGGGGCACACGACAGAACCCCTCAGAAGCCCTATGCAAACAAGATGACAATTAGTGAATTATTCTTAAGATGTTTACACAGGTAACATTGAAAGAAAGAAGAATTTTACTTTCCATGGTTCTTGGCTCACTACCCGTATTTGGGAGCCATTTCTTTCCATCGTCGGGTTTCCGTAGTAGTGATATCCAATATTGTTTGGACCCATTGGGCTAGTCTTTCAACCCAGGGTGGTTGCCAACAGGTAGCTGGAACGAAGGAAATAAAATTTCAGTTAAGGAGAAAGTTTTTGCATGAAGAAAAAAAAACAAATGTACGAAGACTTAGGAAAAAGGTTCCATGATTCAGGAACAGCTGGCCTTGTGGCCGGGATGATGTCCCCCGTAGCTATGACGATGAACTATTTCACCCACCCACGGTCGTTGTCGTAATCAACGCTGGTGAGAAGGGCGTGGTGACCACGCTTGCTGAGTTTCAGCATACCCCGCGAAAAATTTTGGAGGAGTAAAGATTCATCATGTGCGTAAGAGTGAGGGTTTCCCTAGTCTCAGAGCACAACTAAAGAAGGCAAGCCACTGTATGCCATGTGGATGGGCCTACTTGTGCCAATTAGACCTAGTACTGGTGGCAAAACTCCATGATTATTTGGTCAAGTCCTTTACCCGACCCCAAGGTAAAGGGACCTAAAGTGAAGGGGTATGTATAGACATACATGAACCCCGCTCTGCTGGAGTAGGTAACTCGTTTTACCCCATTTGGTTTGAATATTTCAATGTTTTGCAGTTATAGTCTTCCCTCACAACAGGGATGCTAAAAGGAAGAATGGAGGATGGGTACCTGCAACAGGCCAAAACCTCCCACTTGTGGGATCTACAGGTGCTTTTTGCTCCTGGAAATTAGATACAGTTCTAAGGTGAAGTTGAATGATGGTATTTACGGTTGGAGGTTCATACTCGGTGTCAAAATCTTTGGTTTTGTTTTTCTTTGGATCTTTGATGCAATAAGAAATTCGAAAACAAGAAAACAAGGATAAAAGCAAGATGCTCAATGATCTATCAAGACAATAAGTAGGAACTAGTCTACTTACCTTCTTGATAAAGTCAATGAGAGCCTATACTATACAAACAGTCCTCAAGACAACGATGGACTTGCAAATTTTTTGATCAAGCAAAGGAACAAGTTCAATTTGGAACCACACCAAAAATTGGACAAGTTCACACACAAAGAGTTTTGGAGAACCTAAAGAGGTCGCTGGTTTTTGTGTATTGATTAATAATGTAAGGTACTGAAAATAATGTAGTCTTTAGGCTTATATAGAATGAACCTTTACCTAAATCAACTAGGAAAAGATAACTAGCTAACCTAAATCAACTAGGAAACGAATAACTAGTAAAAAGGCCAATAATTTGGGCTAAGTGTCAAGTGACCACGCAGGGCCAAATAAGTGCCATTGTCTTATTCAAGATTAACTACGCAAATAACTAATAAGAGCTAATTGAGGCGTTTATTGAGTTCTCGGCCTCAACTAGTGCACAGCCGCACGACCCTTCTTCTCCAAGGCTAACCAACACCTTTTCTTGTCTTATCCAACATGCTGCCCGCTTCTTCCATCATTGCACAATCATGGCATGAACGTAACTTCTTCCAAGGCATGAACGAACGTTAGCTTCTTCCAAGGCATGAACGCAACTTGATCAGGATGGCCTGCATCATTCTCCCCTTCTTGAGAAGATTTCGTCTGCAAAATCGAGCCAGCATCATCTCTCAAAGCGGTGCTACCTGCAACACAAAAAGTTAAGTCAGAATCGTTGAACGTTTTAGAAACACTATACTTACTAGGCAGGTCTATAACATATGTGTTGTTATAGATCTTTTGCAGTACTTGGAATGGACTATCTCCTCGCGGGGCTAGCTTCCTCTTCCTTTGGTTCAGGAACCTCTCCTTTCGGAAGTGCACCCAAACTCAATCACCTTTCTTCAAGTCCAGCTTTTTCCTCCCTTTACTTGTTTTGGTCGCCACTTTCTTATAAGCTTCCTCCAAATTTTCCTCACCTTCGCATGCAACTCGAGCAACGTGGTTGCCCAATGTTCACCATCAACACTAATAACTTCATCTCTCGGCAAAGGAGTAAGATCAAGTGGAATCAAGGGATTAGAGCCATAAACACATTCAAATGGAGTAATACTAGTCATTCTATGCACAATTTATTATAAGAAAACTCCATAATAGGCAATCTATCAGCTCACGTCCCTGCCTTCCCTTCGGACATAGCTTGAAGAAGAGGTCCCAAAGTTAAGTTAACAACCTCAGTCTGACCGTCAGTCTGTGGATGATGAGACGTAGAAAACAACAGTTTGGTGCCAAAAGCACTCCACAAGCACTTCCAAAAGTGACTCAAAAACTTTGCATCCCTATCACTAACAATAGTACGAGTCACACCATGCAACTTTAACACATTAGCAATAAACAAAGAAGCAACATGTTGTGCATCATCACATTTTTTACAAAGAATGAAATAAGCCATCTTAGAGAACCTGTCAATAACTACACTAGGCAAGGGGTGAATGTTAGAAGGAACTTCATTATTAGAACTTAAGTAAACATCCTTAGGAACTAGGCAAATTAACAGTTTAGAACTATCATCAAGGATAAGCATGGTCTTTCGCGTAGGATAGTCCTTAGCGAAATGCGCATAGCCTTTACATCTATGACATTGAAAGGAAGATGCACTAGGAGAATTGAGTTGAGTTTTAAAGTTACCTCCGGACCCCTTAGGGTCAATTTTTTGGTGCCACTCTCTCGGTTGGCTTCTTAAGCTCATGGCTTTGGATTGCTCCCCTTGTGTTCGGTGTCCTCCACTCTTGATTTCGACGTATGGGAGTGAATCGTAAACTCCTCTATAGCGAGCTGCCTTGCCTTCTTTAATCATCTTTTCAACTTCAATGACATCTAGAAACACATCATGATGAGCAACAAATGCATGTAGCCTCAACCGATTGGAGACATCATGATTCAACCCATTCTTGAACCATATGATAGCCTCATCCTTTTTCTTCATCTTCCATGTCAAGTGATAGGAACATCTTCTCAAAGTCATCATAATATTCTTCCACAGACTTCAACCCTTGTTTCAAATCATATAACCTTTGTAATTTCTCTTGTTTGTGTCTTAGGTTGACATACTTATGGGTCATTATTTGCTTCAATTCCCCTCATGTCATGCGTGCAGGCTGGTTATGTCTAGCTCGGGATCTTTTCTCAGCCTCCCACCAAGTAGAAGCATAGGACTCAAAAGCAGCGATGGCATATGTAGCCTTTCTTTTCCTCCGTCATATCATTAATTTCAAATATCCGCTCAACTTGACGTCTCCATTCTAAAAATCGGTCAGGATCACTAGTTCCTTTGAATGTAGGGATAGTAACCTTGACACTATTTATCAAGGCCATTTTCTCGGCCACCACGTATTGGTTGGAAGCCCTCAGAATGTTCAGTATATTCATCAAACTCAGGCTCTAAATTCCTTCCACCAAAACCTCTAAATCTCCCTCTCAAACCACGGTCAAAACCACGTCTTCCCATGTAGTCTCGGCTTCCATTCGGTTGCCTCACCCTCGGGTCCTGCTGGCCTAGATCGTCATCATTAAACTCCTCAAACTCAGGTTGATCATCCTCACGGGCTGCCCTCATTTCCCCGACGGGTGCTAAGTTTCTCCAAGATGGCATTAATGGTGGTATAATACCCCGGGGAATTCCCAAGGTCCTTACATTTTGAGCACCTCTGTCCCTCTACTCGTTTTGGCGAGCCACTTCCGCAAACTGGTCGGGTCTGACGGTGGAACCATCACTAGTTCCTTCTCCAGCATGTTTCTGATTGCTAGCGGATTTTTCAAAATTCTCCATTCAGGTGGTAATTGCCCTTACTTCAGCTAAGAGCTCGGCTAAAGTAATGTCGGTTACAACCTTGTCTTCTTCCGTAGCCATGTACATTCCTCTCTCACTTTTGGATGACTCTCGGGTTCACTCTATATTTTGGGTAGGATCTTTCAAACTTGTCCTCAAAATGGCTTCCTCTAATTGATCAAGTTCCTTAACAACCTTTCAAGTTCACAAGTTCACTAGTTCTCTTCGGGGTGAGTGAATTTATATGACTTTATAGGAGGACAGCTTTTTAAAGTAAACACAAGAAGTCAAGAATTAACTACGAAGGTGGAAATTATGAGTTTTAGCACGTGCAAGCTCAAAAATTAGTAATTAACTTAAGTAGAAAATTACCTAAGAATTACTAATTAGAAGTAGTTAATCAAAGAAGTAAGAAAATTCAAGAAATAAGAAAATCTTAGAGACTTTCCCACTCTAGTTTGGAGTGGACCAATTCTCTCTCCTTCCCTCTTAACTTTCAGCCCTCCCTCTTTGTTCAAATGGAAATCGTCCCTCTTCTCCTTGTCCCAATAGAAAATAATTCCTTGAAACTTCTCCCTTTTGGATTGGGAGTTGTTTTCCTCTTGGACTAGGCTGGGTTTCTTATTTCTTCTCCCTCTCCGCCTCTTACATGTTTTTAATAAGAAATTCAAGAACAACAAGTTGATGTTCAAGAACTTCAAGAATTCAATGCAAATTGTTAAGAATGGCCGAATCTTCAAGAACCCCTTCAAGATTAATGTGAATTGCTTCAAGAACTACAAATTAGCATCCAAGAACTTCAAGAATCCAAGATTAACGTGTACTAGCTTCAAGATTTCAACTAGGGTTTTCAAGAACGACTTTTAAACAATCAAGAACTTCAAGATTGGTTTCAAGAAAGGTTTTTAACAATCAAGACTTCAAGATTTCAACCCTAGATGTTTTAGCAACTTCAATCAACAACAATTCTCAGTTTTTCTCTTTTCTTTTTTGTCACGTTTTCTTCTTCTTCTTCTTCTTTTTTTTTTTTAAATCAAAAACGAAATTAAAGAAAGAACCTAAAACTAAGGCATGAAGAACAAGATTGGGATTGTAAGAACAAACCCTTTCCAAGCTCTGATACCAATTGATGCAATAAGGAATTCGAAAACAAGAAAACAAGATAAAAGCAATACGCTCAATGATCTATCAAGACAACAAGTAGGAACTAGTCTACTTACCTTCTCGATGAAGTCAACGATGGACTTGCAAATTATTTGATCAAGAAAAGGAACAAGTTCAATTTGGAATTACACCAAAAATTGGACAAGTTCACACTCAGAGAGTTTTGGAGAACCTAAGGAGATCGCCGATTTTTGTGTATTGATTAATAATGTAAGTTACTGAAAATAATGCAGTTTTTAGGCTTATATAGAATGAGCCTTTACCTAAATCAACTAGGAAAAAAATAACTAGTAAAAAGGCCAATAATTTGGGCTAAGTGTCAAGTGACCACGCAGGGCCAAATAAGTGCCATTGTCTTATTCAAAATTAACTACGCAAATAACTAATAATAGCTAGTTGAGGCGTTCATTGAGTTCTCGGCCTCAACTAGTGCATGGCTGCACGGCCCTCCTTCTCCAAGGCTAACCAATGCCTTTTCTTGTCTTATCCAATATGCTGCCCGCTTCTTCCATCATTGCGCAATCATGGCATGAACGTAGCTTCTTCCAAGGCATGAATGAACGTAGCTTCTTCCAAGGCATGAACGAACATAGCTTCTTCTAAGGCATGAATGCAGCTTGATCAGGCTGGTCTACGTCATTCCACTGAAGAAAAGACCGGTGTTTTTGAAGATAGCAGTGTAAGAAGACATGGTAGTAAAGATCAGCGAAGAATTTTTTACTAAGAAAGTTGAATGTTGTAGAAAAGTTCTTAAAGAAATTCAGAGAAGGAAAAAGAGTTGTGAAAGTAGTGAAAGTGAGAAGTAAAAATGATGAGTAGCAGCGAAGTTATAGACGGCAAATTTCGTGGTCATGATTACCTCGAAAACTGACAAAAATACTTTCTGAATCACGGGGCAATAGGTGTTCGGGGTATTAAATGCGAGGAGACGTGCATCCCTTTAAGTGTTAGAGACCGTTTAGGAACTTTCTCCCCAAGAAAAGAATGCTCATCTGCTTGCTGGTAACACTAACTTGCGTCACTGAAAAGTAGGGGGACTATCTGTATTTGGTGAAATTGGTCGATAACAAGAGGTCAAATGGTGAGGTGACACATGGAACTGAAGACAGGCAAATAATAAGTCAGCAAATAATTGGCACCGGGTGGCGAAGTATGTAATCGGTACATGATGGATCCCGAAGGAAGCATAGCCGATAATAAAGAACAAATATTTGACATCGGATAACATTTAATGAGCAGTTGTTACAGAGAATATTTGCATTCAAAGCCAGCCATTATGCACCTATCAATGACATTTTTGTTCTCATTTAAGAGGAGCTTGATTTTAGGATCTTGTCTCCCTAAGTAGGGCTATAAATAGCAGGATTCACGACTATTATGAGGAGAGGAAATATTCTGCACCACAAAAGGTATAATCTATTATCTTGTAGCATTCAATATAAATAGTTTTACAATTGCTTTTACTTTTGTTCTCGGAAAGACGGCGTTCATGGTCAGGCTTGACATCTCTTTTAATTTCAGTCGTTAATCTTATTTTGTTCCTATTTATTTATCGTTGTTGGATCAAATCGATTCGCTTTTCTATAAACCACGATATAAATTCAAATGTAACGTTTTACAAATAAACATTAGTAGGTACAGATTCTATCCAGATAATTATTCTTCGTCCTAATGCAATTAATCAGTTTAACTGCAAAAACTAATAAACACTCCTGAAATAATTTTTTAATTTTCGCAAAATTTCTCTAATGAAATTTGGTTGAACACCCTCCCCCCCCCCC